>WNWK01007246.1:0-96126 GCA_009830355.1 Cherax destructor | reverse complement strand
GGGTGACTACGTGACCCAGAACTTAATTTCTGATCTGAAAAATTGACATTTAGACAGTTTGATCTTTAGATTGGCTTCTTCAAGCTTACTCAGTACCTTCTCTAGTCTTTCTAAATGCTTATTTACATCCTCGGACATAACAATTACGTCATCTAAATATACCATTAGATCTTTTCCTATAAGGCCTCTAAAGATATTGGTCATGAGCCTCGAGAATGTGATAGGTGAGGATCTTAATCCGAAAGCCATACGACAGAATTCGAAATGACCTGTTGGAGTAGAGAATGCGGTAGCTCTTGGCTGTCCTCATGAAGAGGATGCTACTAGTTCTGAAGGACGCTACTAGTGCTGGAGGATGCTACTAGTGCTGGAGGACGCTACTAGTTCTGGAGGACGCTACTAGTGCTGGAGGATGCTACTAGTGCTGGAGGACGCTACTAGTGCTGGAGGGCGCTACTAGTGCTGGAGGACGCTACTAGTGCTGGAGGACGCTACTAGTGCTGGAGGACGCTACTAGTGCTGGAGGACGCTACTAGTGCTAGAGGACGCTACTAGTTCTGGAGGACGCTACTAGTTCTGGAGGACGCTACTAGTGGAGGACGCTACTAGTGCTGGAGGACGCTACTAGTGCTGGAGGACGCTACTAGTGCTGGAGGACGCTACTAGTGCTGGAGGACACTACTAGTGCTGGAGGACGCTACTAGTTCTGGAGGACGCTACTAGTGCTGGAGGACGCTACTAGTGCTGGAGGGCGCTACTAGTGCTGGAGGACGCTACTAGTGCTGGAGGACGCTATTAGTGCTGGAGGACGCTACTAGTGCTGGAGGACGCTACTAGTGCTGGAGGACGCTACTAGTGCTGGAGGACGCTACTAGTGCTGGAGGGCGCTACTAGTGCTGGAGGACGCTACTAGTGCTGGAGGGCGCTACTAGTGCTGGAGGACGCTACTAGTGCTGGAGACCTCTAGTGCTGGAGGATGCACTAGTGCTGGAGGACGCTACTAGTGCTGGAGGACGCTACTAGTGCTGGAGGACGCTACTAGTGCTGGAGGACGCTACTAGTGCTGGAGGACGCTACTAGTGCTGGAGGACACTACTAGTGCTGGAGGACGCTACTAGTGCTGGAGGACGCTACTAGTGCTGGAGGTGCTACTAGTGCTGGAGGACGCTACTAGTGCTGGAGGACGCTACTAGTGCTGGAGGACGCTACTAGTGCTGGAGGGCGCTATTAGCAGCTCATGATTAAGACACATATGCAACAGTTGTGTTGTTTATTGTTGAAACGTTTTGCTTACACAGTAGGCTTCTTCAGTCAGATAGAGAGGCAGAAGGTGTAGTAGTGATATGAAGATGATGTAATCAGTCCATCAACCTTGGATAAATAGTATTCGAGGTGGTCAGTCCCTCAGCCTTGTGAAACAAATTACCATCAAATAATATAAAACAAATTACATTTACTTTCTTTCAAGTTACTTTACAGTCACCTGTGAATTACACTTGTTCACAAATAATCAAATTAAAAGCATATCCTAGACACGTCTGGCAAGGCGGTGGTGGTGAAGCACCAGTGAACGTTGAAATCTGCACGCTCTCAGAATGTGTCGGAAAAAACACCAAGAGTGTAGACATAGCTACTTGAGTGACACACATACATACACACACACACACACACACACACACACACACACACACACACACACACACACACACACTCACATCGGATGAAGACCAAGCAGGACTTCAAAGAGACCTGGACAAGCTTGACATCTGGTCTAGCAACTGGCTTCTCCAATTTAACCCCACCAAATGCAAAGTCATGAAGATCGGAGAAGGGCAAAGAAGCCCGCTGACAGAGTACAGGCTAGGTGAACAAAGGCTACAAACCTCATCAACGGAGAAAGACCTTGGGGTGAGTATAACGCCAAGCACGTCTCCGGAAACACATCAACCAGATAACCGCGGCAGCATATGGGCGACTGGCAAACCTAAGATTAGCGTTCCGATACCTTAACAAGGAATCGTTCAAGACACTGTACACCGTGTACGTCAGGCCCATACTAGAGTATGCAGCACCAGTCTGGAACCCACACCTGGTCAAACACGTCAAGAAATTAGAGAAAGTGCAAAGGTTTGCGACAAGGCTAGTTCCACAACTCAGGGGACTGCCATATGAAGAAAGGTTGAGGGAAATAGGACTAACAACACTGGAGGACAGAAGGGTTAGAAGAGACATGATAACGACATACAAAATACTGCAGGGAATCGACAAGGTAGATAGTGACAGGATGTTCCAGAGAGGGAACACAGGAACAAGGGGGTACAACTGGAAGCTGAAGACTCAGATGAGTCAAAGGGATGTTAGGAAGCAATTCTTCAGCCATAGAGTAGTTCGGAAGTGGAATAGTCTAGCGAACGATATAGTGGAGGCGGGAACCATACATAGTTTTAAGACAAGGTATGATAAAGCTCATGGAAGCAGGGAGAGCAGAGACCCAGTAGCGGACAGCGCAGAGGCGGGGCCAGGAGCTGAGTCTCGACCCCAGCAACCACAATTAGGTGAGTACACACACACCCACACACACAATACAAGAGAAGAATGTTCCGAGTGTCAGTCACCAGTACTAACTGGTCACCGGGAAGTCACCAGTACTAACTGGTCACCGGGAAGTCACCAGTACTAACTGGTCACCGGGAAGTCACCAGTACTAACTGGTCACGGGAAGTCACCAGTACTAACTGGTCATCGGGAAGTCACCAGTACTAACTGGTCATCGGGAAGTCACCAGTACTAATGAGGAAGTTATAGACTTGTACGGGAATCGTACCACTGGTCGGTAGTCTGTGGTGGTCACGACTAACTGGTATGGAAGTACAGTATAACTGGTACCGGGGTGTATAACTGGTCCGGAGTACAGTGATGAAATGTTATAGATTTAGCGGGAGATGAACCATGGTGGTAGTTGTGGTGGTGATGGTGGTAGTGGTAGTTGTAGTGGTGGTGGTGATGGTGGTGTTGGTTGTAGTGGTGGTGATGGTGGTGGGTGTAGTGGTGGTGATGGTTGTGGGTGTAGTGGTAATGGAGTTTGTGGTGGTGGTGATGGTGGTTGTAGTGGTGATGGTGGTTGTAGTGGTGATGGTGGTTGTAGTGGTGATGGTGGTTGTAGTAGTGATGGTGGTTGTAGTAATGGTGGTTGTACTAGTGATGGTGGTTGTAGTAATGGTGGTTGTAGTAGTGATGGTGGTTGTAGTGGTGATGGTGGTTGTAGTGATGGTAGTTGTAGTACTGATGGTGGTTGTAGTGGTGATGGTGGTGGAGAGACGATAGACAAGTATGTACCGTGACGACCTTTCTATCACTGCACTGTGACGACCTTTCTATCACTGTACCGTGACGACCTTTCTAACACTGTACTGTGACGACCTTTCTATCACTGCACCATGACGACCTTCTACCACTGTACCGTGACGACACTGTCTCACTGATACATTAATTATTACGATTCACTATTATGAAAAGAGAAGTAAGGGTTGCTCCCACGTACGCCCGCCCACTGCGTGGGTGTGGGCGTGGGCGTAGGTTCGTGCTGTACTACGCACCTCCAGCTACTATTCCAGCCATTGTATTAGTGTGGTAACTGTCCATGGCTGACATTATTATGAAGGAACATCCGCTATGGTGATACTGAAGCGGAAGAGAGGGTGACACGGACGGACAGTGGCACGGACGAGCGTGGCACGGATGGACAGTGGCACGGACGAGCGTGGCACGGACGGACAGTGGTACAGACGAGCGTGGCACGGATGGACAGTGGCACGGACGAGCGTGGCACGGACAAACGAGGCACGGACGGACAGTGGCACAGACGAGCGTGGCACGGATGGACAGTGGCACGAACGGATAGTCTACCTGGAGGGTATTCCGGGAATCAACGCACCTGCGGTCCTGTCCACGACCAGGCCTCCCGGTGGATCAGGGCCTGATCAACCAGGCTGTTACTGCTGGCCGCACATAGTCCAACGTACGAACCACAGCCCGGCATGGATAATGGCACGGACGGATAGTGGCACGGACGGGCAGGGGTACTGGTGGATAGTGGCACGGGATGATAATGGCACGGACGTATAGTGGCACGGACGGGCAGTGGCACGGACGGACAGTAATAATAATATAAAGGGTGAGTCAGATAAATAAATTTTAAGAACAATTGTTTACAATAATAATTTTATAATCAACGCATTTTTTTTATTTTTAATAACAAACGGGCCAGCGTAAAAAAAAAAAAACAGAAATCAGAGTTAGTAGCAAGAGAGATAATGAAAGTGTGTATACGCACGTAGAGTTGGGCGGATATAATCACTGCTCAATGTTACGCAGACGGTGAGGTGGCCAGACCTTCGCAGTGTTTACACACTGATACGTGAACGTATGCGTAAGACATATAACGTAATCCAGAATTCTCTCTCTCTCTCCCTCTCTCTGTTTTTTTCTCTCTTATTTACAAAACTGTTCGTTGCCTGGCTCGGTGATGGAGATATCTTCATAAAGATTCTATTTCTGCCGTGTGTGGGATGGGCCGCTGTGAGAGGATGCAAGTCCCATATAACAGCAACCACAGCTCTGCTGGAGTTACTATATGGGAATTACAACTATTAGCTGTGACAATTCAGTAGGACAATGAATGGAATACTTGACGATGTCCTCATTACTGAAGTCTGTCAGCTCAGGCCGACAGATTTCAACACTGCGTGTAATGCATCCTGTGTGATGTAATATGACAGGGAAGCGCAGATAGCTTGTGTTGCAGCTATGCAACTATCATACAGAATAGGATCGTAGCACATCGATAATGTATCGAATTTTGCGAAAAAAAAAAAAAAATCTTTCGCCGCTATGTAGACCAGCTGTGAGGAGGTCAGACCTTGGCCACACTCTACACACGATCTATGAGGCAGTGCTAGGACTTGCGCCACTCTAGAATATAACGTTGGTATGTCTGAGTCTAGCATTAGGAATCATATCAGGAGAGAAGTGAATAATGAAACTAAATGTCATAGGAATGAAGTTAGAAGCCTGAGTTGGTCTATCACTCACTGTGATAACACGGACGTTGATATGTTTATGGAGCCCTGCAATGTGAACAAGCTGAGCAACCTGCAATGTGAACAAGCTGCCTGATGTTGCAATAGCCATGTTTGGGTTTGGTTACAAGTACTTTTAGCAGTTTGGCAGACACACAGATGATGATCAAACCAAATGTAAAGTAACTGGTCAGCCTTATGATCACTTTCTTGAGCACTATTTGCTTAATTCTCCACTTATTGAGGAGTATAGAGATAGCATAACAATCTATGTGATATGTCATGGTATCTTATTAATGAAAATATGATATCAGAGATATCAAGCAAATTTCCTAAATTTGCTTGCAACAGATAAATAAGTTTAAGATATAAACTCCGATATACTCCTGTTAAACCATTTTGTGGCCTAGGTCCTAGCTAGGCCTTGTGTGTGTCCAAACGCTCTCGTGCTACCGTCCACAGGATGGACATGGGGTGTACAATAAACCAGCAAACCTCGGCAGTAAAATTTAAAACTCTTAATCTAAACACTTTCACCACATTCTACATACCAGCTGTGAGACGGCTAGGACCTCTTCCCCTCCCTCACACACAATACACACAAGCTGAACTTAAAATTTCACATTCATTTCACATTCATTTCACATTCATTTCCCCCTCCTTCCCACCACGAGATTTCTGAACGACAGTGAGACAAAGCTGTGAGGTCCCACACCACACACAACTAAAAATATTCGCTCAGACACACACACTATTGTAAATTCTTACAAATGACAGTTTAATCTCTTCTTTGGGGATACAACCCTTCTTCACTGGGGATCCAACACTTCTTCACTGGGGATCCAACCCTTCTTCACTGGGGATCCAACCCTTCTTCACTGGGGATCCAACCCTTCTTCACTGGGGATCCAACCCTTCTTCACTGGGGATCCAACCCTTCTTCACTGGGGATCCAACCCTTCTTCACTGGGGATCCAACCCTTCTTCACTGGTGAACAAGTGACAAACAGCTTTAGGTGATTTTTTTTGCAACATTATATATATTTAATGTCACATTATTATTACTGAAATTAATGAATTGGTGTTTTAGTTATGGTAACAGTAGTAAAAGTAGTCGTAGCAACTGTAGCAGTCGCAGTAACTGTGGTAGTAATAATAGTAGCAGTAATAGCAATGACAGTAGTAGCAATAGTAGTAGTAGCAGTAAAAGTAGTTGCAGTGGCAGTAATAGCAATAATAGTAGTTAGTAGAAGTAGTAGTTACAATAGCAATAATAGTAACAATAGCATTAAGCAGTAATAGCAGTAGTAATGATAACAGCAGTAAGTAGTAATAACAGTAGTAGAAGTAGTAATAGTAGCAGTAAATAGCAATAACAGTAGTAGCAGTAGTAGAGTAATAGTAACAGTAGTAGTAGTATTAGTAGTAGCAGAAGTACAAAGAACTTACCTTTCGAAACAGCAAGTCACCATCACCGTGACCCACCACAAATCTGAAAATAATAATAATAATAATAATAATAATAATAATAATAATAATAATAATAATAATAATAATAATAATAATAATAATAATAATAATAATAATAATAATAATAATAATAATAATAATAATAATAATAATAATAATAATAATAACAAGTAGCAGCCGTTCGCGTAAGCGCCAAGGTCAGCGCAGGTGGATTCATGAAAAATCTCACCAGAGGAACGTCAACATTACTGGTGGCCGGCGGCGCCCTCTTCCACGACCGCCTCGGGACTTTATTCCCGCTAACTCATGGGGAAAAAAAAATATCTGGACCAGGAAACAAAGAGGAGGAAAAAGAAACCTGCTATTTTCTGCCAGGTTGAGTGCTCTACCAGTCCCCAGGGAGGAGACGGAGGGAGGGGGAAGAGGAAGGAAGAGGGGGAAGAGGGAGAGGGGGAAGAGGAAGGGAGAGGGGGAAGAGGAAGGAAGGGGGGTAGAGGATGGTGTATGTGCGATGAATAAGAGAGTTTATTTTTTTCAAGGATGCTAAAGATAAACAGTGTGTTGGTATGGAGGGGTTGTAGTGGTGGTAGTAGCGTAGCGGTGGTGGTTGTGGTGGTAGTAGTGGTAGTGGTTGTGGTAGTTGTGGTGGTAGTAGTGGTTGTGGTAGTGGTGTAGTTGTGGTGGTGGTGGTGTAGTTGTGGTGGTAGTGATAGTTTTGGTGGTAGTAGTGGTTGTGGTAGTGGTGGTGATGGTTGTGGTGGTTGTAGTGGTAGTTGTGGTGGTAGGAGTGGTAGTGGTGTAGTTGTGGTGGTGGTGGTAGTGATAGTTGTGGTGGTGGTGGTAGTGATAGTTGTGGTGGTAGTAGTGGTTGTGGTAGTGGTGGTGATAGTTGTAGTGGTAGTGGTAGTTCTGGTGGTTGTAGTGGTGGTGGTAGTGGTAGTTGTGGTGGTTGTAGCAGTAGTTGTAGTAGTGGTGGTTGTAGTGGTGGCAATAGTGCTGGTGGTAGTGGTGACTGTAGTGGTAACTGTGGCAGTAGTGGTGTTGGTTGTGGCAGTAGTGGTGGTGGTTGTAGTGGAGGCAGTAATGGTGGTTGTGGTAGTAGTTGTGGTAGTAGTGGCGTGGTGAACCAGACATAACAACAGGTGACGTCAGAGTAACTACCACAGTCACCTGGGCAGGCAGGGTTAAGCACCTTTCTTACGCTCATTAATTACTCTGAAATTGGCCGGGTAATTAGTCATTTTAATTACATTCACCTTGATGAAAACACACTGGCTGGCTCCTAGGAGGTCCTCCCTCCTCCTCCTCATTGCCTTCCTCTGTCTCCTCGTGTCTTCCCTTGCCGCTTCTTCACTCCTCTCGCTCTCTATCCTCCCTATTCTTCCTTTCCCTCTTTCTTCCTCCCTGGAGACTATGCTTTGGAACAACGCATAGGTGATAAAGAATGATGTAGATGGGAGAGGACAAAGGAGGGACAATGGGAAGGGGGTACGTGGACATATTCCTGATAAGGAAGGGAAGGGGAGTGGCAAGGGAGGAGGAAAGAGGTATACTACATGACTGGTGAGTGGAGGGAGGGGGTAAGGGAGGGGGAGAGGGAGGGGGTAAGGGAGGGGGAGAGGGATGGGGTAAGGGAGGTTGTTCCAACGCCTGAACAAACTCTCATTAAGATATTACCGCCACTTCGTGTATTACAAACACTCTCATCTCACAGTTAATGGCGTACTCGGTGCTAATGATGGGTGACCCATAATGGCGTACTTGGTGCTAATGATGGGTGACCCATAATGACGTACTCGGTGCTAATGATGGGTGACCCATAATGGCGTACTTGGTGCTAATGATGGGTGACCCATAATCGCGTACTCGGTGCTAATGATGGGTGACCCATAATGGCGTACTTGGTGCTAATGATGGGTGACCCATAATGGCGTACTTGGTGCTAATGATGGGTGACCCATAATGGCGTACTCGGTGCTAATGATGGGTGACCCATAATGGCGTACTTGGTGCTAATGATGGGTGACCCATAATGGCGTACTCGGTGCTAATGATGGGTGACCCATAATGACTACTGTGCTAATGATGGGTGACCCATAATGGCGTACTTGGTGCTAATGATGGGTGACCCATAATGGCGTACTCGGTGCTAATGATGGGTGACCCATAATGGCGTACTTGGTGCTAATGATGGGTGACCCATAATGGTGTACTTGGTGCTAATGATGGGTGACCTATAATGGCGTACTTGGTGCTAATGATGGGTGACCCATAATGGCGTACTTGGTGCTAATGATGGGTGACCCATAAGGCTGCTTGAACCTTAGGGTACAGTAAATCGTGAGTTTTTTTTATACAGGTCCAGTGATGCTTCCAGATTATATTCGTAACTCAGTAATAATAATAATAATAATAATAATAATAATAATAATAATAATAATAATAAGAGGCACATTGAAAACTATCTACGAATGAATTACTTCATTAATTTTTTTTTCTCTTTGCTTCTATGGTTCCAGACTTACCGGAGACCGTCAAAAACATACTTGCAAATACAATATTATAATCTATGCGACAGTAATTGTGGACAAGGTAGATTATAGTGGAAAAATGAACATGTTATTAGAAGACGTGGGAACTTAGGTGCCTCTTAAACACTGGTCACTTACCAGGTTAGTTACATGAATATTAATTAATAAAAGGGTGAATGGATAAGCCAGCGGAAGGCCTCGGTCAGATGACCAAAAGCTCCAGTCGCGGGTCATCACGTGACTAAGACCCGCGTCAGGAAACATTTACACATTTACATTAGGCCTGGTGTAGGCCTACTGGCCTACACCAGGCCTAATGGCCTACACCAGGCCTAATGGCCTACACCAGGCACGTACTTCTCAAACCCAAACCTACTTAAGAAAAATATTTCCACAACCCATTTTGAATGGTACCCGAGGAACAAGCTTTGTTAACCCTGTTAACCCATGTGCAAGTCCCACTCAAATCCAACCCCTCTCACTCATGTACTTATCTGGCCAAAAAGTGAAGTTACCCAAAGTTTTAGCATCAGTGACTCTACTAGGCAGACTCTTCCACTCATCAACTACGCTATTTCCAAACTAATACTTTCCTATATTCTTTCTAAATCTCAACTTCTCCAACTTGAATCCATTATTTCGAATTCTTTCTTGGAAGGATATCCTCAACAACTTATTAGTATCTCCTTTGTTAATACCTCCTGTTTTCTGACGAATCTAATCAAGGTGGTTCATGTATCAAGGTGGTTCATGTATCAAGGTGGTTCATGTATCAAGGTGGTTCATGTATCAAGGTGGTTCATGTATCAAGGTGGTTCATGTATCAAGGTGGTTCATGTATCAAGGTGGTTCATGTATCAAGGTGGTTCATGTATCAGGTGGTTCATTATCAAGGTGGTGTATCAAGGTTTCTGTATCAAGGTGGTTCATGTATCAAGGTGGTTCGATCAGTGGTTCTGTATCAAGGTGGTTCATGTATCAAGTGGTTCGTATCAAGTGGTTCATTAGTGATCAAGGTGGTTCATGTATCAAGGTGGTTCATGTATCAAGGTGGTTCATGTATCAAGGTGGTTCTTGTATCAAGGTGGTTCATGAAGGACTTTTCAAGGTGTTGATTGGTCTAGAAAGACACGTGAACAAACACGATGACATATTTATTAAAAAAACGTTTCGGTCCTGAAACCTCGATCACTTCTAACCAATTACTATACGTCGGTATCCATTACCAAAGTTTACACGCAAGATGTGGATAACATCTCTCAAGACCATCCATGTCTTATCATTTAACAGTGAAGTGACTTAGCTATTTCCTGTATGATTTGTATGGACGTGTCGCGGCTGTACGTTATATTTCATGTGGTTGACATGATGATTGACATGACTTGTGCATGGTGACTGACATGACTTGTGTGGTGACTGACATGACGTGTGTATGGTGACTGACATGACGTGTGTATGGTGACTGACAATGAATGACGATGTGTATGGTGACTGACATGACGTGTGTATGGTGACTGACATGACGTGTAGTACATGACGTGGTATGTGACTGACATGACGTGTATAGGTGACTGACGAATGTAGTGACGACATGACGTGTGTATAGTGACTGACATGACGTGTGTATGGTGACTGACATGAAGTGTATAGTGACTGACATGACGTGTGTATGGTGACTGACATGACGTGTGTGGTGACTGACATGACGTGTGTATGGTGACTGACATGACGTGTGTATGGTGACTGACATGACAGAGTTTGACCACCAAAATGGCGGAGACAGTTGCTCGCGTCACGTGACTTCACTTAATGGAAGACTTCAGGAAGGAAAAACATTTTAATTACAGCTTTAGGTAATCATTCTCGTATTATAGATTATTAAAACCAACAGAAAACAAGGCACTGTCTTGAAAATTAGTGACGTCACCGCTCACTCCAGTGACAGGTACAAGTGACGTCACTCTCACAGGTACAAGTGACGTCACCCCAGCCACAGGTACTAGTGACGTCACTCCAGCCACAGGTACTAGTAACGTCACCAAGCTACAGATACTAGTGACGTCACTCCAGCCACAGGTACTAGTGACGTCACTCCAGCCACAGGTACTAGTGACGTCACTCCAGCCACAGGTACTAGTGACGTCACTCCAGCCACAGGTACTAGTGACGTCACTCCAGCCACAGGTACTAGTGACGTCACTCCAGCCACAGGTACTAGTGACGTCACCCCAGCCACAGGTACTAGTGACGTCACCCCAGCTACAGGTACTATTAACGTCACCCCAGCCACAGGTACTAGTGACGTCACCCCAACCACAGGTACTAGTGACGTCACTGCCCAACCACAGGTACTAGTAACGTCAACCCAGCTACAGGTACTAGTGACGTCACTCCAGCCACAGTACTAGTGACGTCACTCCAGCCACAGGTACTGTGACGTCACTCCAGCCCGATACTAGTACGTCACCCAGCCACAGGTACTAGTGAACGTCACCAACTACAGTACTACGTCACCCAGCACAGGTACAGTGACGTCACCAGCCCAGTACTATGCACCAGTAGTACTAGTAACGTCAGCCCAGCTATAGGTACTAGTGACGTCACTCCAGCCACAGGTACTAGTGACGTCACTCCAGATACAGATACTAGTAGCGTCACTACAGGTACTAGTAACGTCCTGCCACAGTACTGTAAGTCATTCCAGCCACAGGTACTAGTAACGTCACTCCAGCCACAGGTACTAGTGAGTCACTCCAGCCACAGGTACTAGTAACGTCACTCCAGCCACAGGTACTAGTAACGTCACTCCAGCCACAGGTACTAGTGAGTCACTCCAGCCACAGGTACTAGTAACGTCACTCCAGCCACAGGTACTAGTAACGTCACTCCAGCCACAGGTACTAGTGACGTCACTCCAAACCACAGGTACTAGAACGTCACTCCAGCCACAGGTACTAGTGAGTCACTCCAGCCACAGGTACTAGCAACGTCACTCCAGCCACAGGTACAGTAACTCACTCCAGCCACAGGTACTATGAGTCACTCCAGCCACAGGTACTAGTACGCACTCCAAACCACAGGTACTAGTTACTACCCAGTCACATACTGACGTACCCAACTACAGGTACTAGTGACGTTACGGCGTGGACCAAAACTATGGCCGAATAACAGACTAAAATACGACCAAGTCCGTGTGGTTTACCATCCTGTCCAAACCACAATACTGGACACAACACAATACCGGACACAACACAATACCGGATACAACACAATATTGGACACAACACAATACTGGACACAACACAATACTGGACACAACACAATACCGGACAACACAAACCACAATACCAGACACAACACAAACCACAATACCGGACACAACACAAACCACAATACCTGACACAATACAAACCACAATACCTGACACAACACAAACCACAATACCTGACACAACACAAACCACAATACCAGACACAATACAAACCACAATACCTGACACAACACAAACCACAATACCGGACACAACACAAACCACAATACCGAACACAACACAAACCACAATACCGGACACAACACAAACCACAATACCTGACACAACACAAACCACAATACCGGACACAACACAAACCACAATACCGGACACAACACAAACCACAATACCTGACACAACACAAACCACAATACCGGACACAACACAAACCACAATACCTGACACAATACTCCGGAAGGGGAACACAGTAACAGAGGAACAAGGGAGACGAGAGGTGACGTGTGTAAGCTGTGACGTCACAGTACAACCACCTCTTGATCCAAGGAATGAGAGAGCATCTAAAATTCCTGGGATCAAAAGCCCTTCACAAGTGAAAGCATGGAGAAAAAAAGTTGGAAGATATTTGTATTTGTTGATGTTTGCTGGTCAGATGTTGTGGTTCCTGACCCCAGCTGGCGCCGTCAGTGCTTGGCCAGGGAAGGTAAGGGAGGGCAGGTGCTGGAGTAGAACTTCGGTGTATTACATCATCTAATAGAATCAGTTACAATCTTATCTTGCCTTGTGTGTGTGTGTGTGTGTGTGTGTGTGTGTGTGTGTGTGTGATGAGTGAGAGAGGGAAGAAAAGGGTAGGGGGAGGGTAAGGGTTAAGGCCATTACCATGACATCATTCAAAAAAAAAAAACCCGCCGATAACCAGTTTTTTATACACAGTAGATATACGCATCTGTGACTGAGTACTGGGCACGAGATATACACACACACCTGTGACAGGTTTGGAGGAGTGTAGGTGTGTGTGTGTGTACTAAGGTGAATGAACATTAGCAGGTGTGTGACAGAATCTGATGACAGGAGGTAGAGACGCTGACGCAAGTCTAACACCTGCTTACCTGTCCACCTAGCAGTCCGTTGCTACCTAGGAAGTAGCCGACTGTTGTAGGTTGCATCCTAGCTAAGAGAATTTAACGGTCCCAACAGTAAGACACAAGCAAGGAAGAACACTGCCATAGTCCCACTGGCCCATACTAGGAAGGTTCAATTCACTCCCACTCATGTACTTGTCCAACCTAGTTTTAAATCTAGCCAAGGTTCTTGTCACAGCTTGCAAGTTTGTTCCGCTCATCTGCAACTCTATTGTTAAATCTAATTTTGTCCAACTTGAATCAATAGCTGTTGGACTTTCTTGACATACCCATAGATATTAACTCTCTGGGTTCAATAATACGAAGAATTCTTTCTCTAGCTAGCTTGTCCTCCCACAATGTAACTAGCATACAGACTATGGATATGTTACTAGTTTTGTTTTTAAATTAGTGGAAAAAAACAGGGAATCTGGGATTAGACAGGTTACACAAGGATTGTAATGACGCAAAGTGGGGACAGCCTGTGTGAAGCAATGTAATGACGCAAAGTAGGGCAGCCTGTGTGAAGCAATGTAATGATCAGAGATGCTCACACGGTGTGCCATGCAAGTGTTTTTTTTTAGCAAAACTGGATACATCAGCAGTGTGCTACTGCCTTATTCTACATGGTTACGCAGTGATAACAAAGCTACCGTAACAGTGTTACCTCGCTCATATTCCATCACGCAGGATGGGGCTCGTACTTTAGTGTTGATGTGTCAGACTGAAGTGGGAGACTTCAGTAAGGGCGATGAGGTTATCGTCAATTAGAGTACTGTATATGGTATGTGACGCAAAAAAAAGGCCAGAGTTGTACGCAAGGTGCGTGACGCAAATAAGGAAGGCCAGAGATGTACGCAGTTTGTGACGTCAGGGGGGAATTACCTGATATTCTCAGCTTCCCACATCATTACATTCTCAAGTTTCACTTTCTGCCTGGGAGCGCCTCAGCCTCAAAGGACGTCCATTAACACATGAGATGAGAGTAAGTGTTAAGCATCAGCTCAGATTCATGCTTCATCCCCATCTTCTCTCCCTCCTCATCTTCGTACTTCATCATTAATCCGATTATATATATATATATATATATATATATATATATATATATATATATATATATATATATATATATATATATATTAGTGGAAAAAAGGACTAATCACTTCAATGATTACTGAAACAGTAAATACCTGAATATTTAGTTCACATCTGAACATGATCAAAATTCCTCACTATCATTACTGGCTAATACTTTAAGGGCTTGTGTTTTTACTGTGTAAATTCTCTAATAATAATTATACTGTACAATGGACATGTATGTTTCGGGTCTATGGGGTAAAATCTTTTTTTTTTTTTGGTAACAAAAAAAAAGTAACCCAGCCTAACATAACATAGAATTTAACCAAGAGGCTCAAAATATAAACATGCCCACTGCACAACCCATTTAATAAAGGAGAATTTATGTAACCTTTCAATAACCTCAAAAAAAAAAAATTAAATAATTCCCACATTTTTGATCGAAGTCATTAAGGTTACCAAAACGGTGTATCTTAAACTTACTTATACTGACTTACTACTTATATTTCATTCGTAAAATCTATAGACTAAGTAACATTTAAGCTCCAATTAACTGTGTTTGTCATAATTGCTCTGATTTTAATCAATTTGACCTCGAAATTAACTATTTACGCGATTATTTCGTTAAAATGTCTATCCTAGTTTTAGTTATTTCCCCAGTGGAAATAAGTCACTTTTGACTTTTTTTGGGTTATGCTAGGTTCTCCACACATATGCTGATATGTATGATAATCTATGTAACTGTATTTGTATATACCTGAATAAACTTACCAGACTTTCTCAACTAAAAAAAAATATTCGAGGCTTCTGAGGTTGTTATACTTGGGCCTATACGTTTTCCTATCAGGAAGGAAATTAATAACATTTTGTGCAAATTCGTTTCCTTGAATTTGTATAGAGAACAGAAAGACACAATACCGTGAGTGGAACAATATACAAATAACCCACACTAGGCAATAGTCCAAGTCGGACCGAAACGTTGCCATAAGCTTCTGTCTTCTATGTGCGAGTTATTTTTGTCTTAAGATAAACATTTAAAAACAGATTTTCCTGAGATAATACATCAGTAACTGTTGAACCTCTGCTACATGATCTCAGATCCAGTGTTGTTTATATGCCATTATTTACCTGCTGGAGATGCCTTTCGGTCCGTGCACTGTGTGCACTTATACAGTATCTGGGCATGTCAGTTACGACTAGGTAGGTATCAGTTTCCTAGACAACATCCCTCGGTGATCTGCGTTAAGCTGCAGCGGAGGACCGACCACCCACTCACTCGTAGAGACTTTGGAGGTACTGACGTCTGCCCCTAGTAGGCTTGACCTTTGCTTGGTTGGCTAGTTAATTGCGCTTAAAGCCTATTGATTACCCAAAAGTTCATACGGCTGTATGTTACTCCTTTCAAAGATTTTTATGATTACATTTCTTTATTACATTTTCCACTATTTCATTCAGCTATCAATTACTTTAAGAGACTTTATGTATCGGAATTTCAATGCTTTTTTTGCTTGAATTTTAATACGCACACAGCCTTTCTATACATGTGAATACTGATACAAAAATGCTAGTAAACAAGTTATTCTAGAGAGAAGAGAAGAACCTTGAAGCAACCATAAGCAAGGATATTTACATAAACATTCTGACTGTGAGCAGCAACACTGAAAAAAACATCCACACCACCACCCACCTAGCTAACCTATCACCAAGCACCCACCACACCACCACACACCCTACACCACCACAGCACACACTCACACCACCACCACCACCACAGCACACCCACGCTCACACCACCACAGCACACCCACACTCACACCACCACAACACACCCACACTCACACCACCACAACACACCCACACTCACACCAGCACACCCACGCTCACACCACCACACACATAACCACAACACTACTACAACCACACCTCCAACACTCACACAACAACCCAACCATCTCTACCACTCACACACACCCACACTCACACACACCCACCATCACCTCCAACACTCACACAACAACCCAACCATTCACCTCCAACATCACAACATAACCACAACACTCGCCTCAACACACAACACACCCAACACTCACACAACAACCCCACCATCTAACCTCCAGCACTCACACAACCCAACCATCTCACCTCCAACACTCACACAACAACCCCACCACCACTCCTACACATACCACCATCACTACCACAACGCCAACACCAACAACATTACACCTTCACCGAACATATCACAACATGGAACTATCAACACTACGCCGCCAACATTCAACAACACACACCACAACACCACATCCCACAGCAACACAACACGGAACTATCAAGCACATCACTATGAAACACTTACCTCCAAGTTGTATCCCTCCCTCCCTCAAGCCCTCCCTCGCCTCCCCTTCCCCATCCTTCCCACTCCCTCCACATTACATAAAACATCTAATATGATCACACTGCGTCATAGATACTTCTAGTCCCTTTAACACGGAGGTTGCGTCAGCGCGCGCCAGCAAGCATATCTGAAGCCAGGAGGAGGAGGAGGAGGAGGAGTGGAGCGGGAGAAGAAGTAAGGAGACGAGGAATAGAGGAAAGAACAGTAAAAGAAAGAGAGGAAGGAGAGGAGAAAGAGAAAAAAAACTTGAAGGTTCTCTTCCCTTCCTCCAGTCTCTTATGTTTATACATAAACACAGCTGACGGGACCACCATACAGTGGTGATAAAAACCTTAAATATCCTAATATAAACTCAAACACTAAGAGTTACTTGAGGTGCAAGCAAGAGTAACCATCATATATAAGAACATAAGAACGAAGGAACACTACAGTAGGCTTGCTGGCCCATGCCAGGCAGGTCTAACTCGCACCCACATACACCCAAGCGATGTTTGAGTCTTGTTAATCCATTTAGAGTCATTCATTTTTTATCTAAATTCTGTATTAGGAATATGTGCACCTTGGCCAGCTTGTACAGTGCTCTTCACTACTACACCACCTGCCTCTGTATCTGACTGAAGAAGCCTACTGTGTAGGCGAAACGTTTCAACAGTAAAGATACCTAACTGCTGCACATGTGTCTTAATCATCAACTTGTCGGTATTTTATACCATTTTCAACCTAACCATCACCACCTTGTGTCTGGTCTCCCTCACGATAGTGCCTAGTCAAGTCACATCATTCTACATCTCTCAAGTAATCTCTTAGCCTCTTATAATCTGCAGCGAGAACATTAAGGATCTTAAGATATTAAAACTAAGTGATTTGTGATCACTTTCTCCAAGATCTTCATTAATCTAGAAATTATCTATCAGAGAATTCTTATTTATTTGCCAAGTCCAGCAGATTATTTACCTTAGTTGGTTCCTATGTTATGGTATCATATATAGAACAAAAAAAAATCATATAAGAAACATATACGAATCACACACACACACACACACACACACACACACACACACACACACACACACACACACAGAGGAGGGGTAGGGGAGGACATGATAACGACGTATAAAATACCGAGAGGAATTGACAATGTAGACAGGGCTCGAATGTTTCAGAGATTGGGACACATGAACAAGGGACTACAACTAGAAGTTGAAAACCCAGATGAGTCATAGGGATCTTAGGAAGTATTTCTTTAGCCTTAGAGTTGTCAGGAAGTGGAATAATTTGGAGAGTGAAGTAGTATACCTGGAGAGGGTTTCGGGGGTCAACGCCCCCGAGGCCCCGTGCCGAATAGGTAAAACGTGCGATTCTGGCTTAAATAGCAACGTTCTTCTTGCCGAATAAGGCAAGCGAAAATTTGTGTATGCAATAATTTAGCAAAAATCATTCTGAATCTAACTAAAAAAATATATTTCATTGTGTTTGTTTATTATTAAATTATTGTAAACTTATCTAAAATATATTTAGTTGGATTAGGCTAAATTAAATTGCGCTTGTTATAATAAGGTTAGGTAAGTTTTCTAAGGTTCTTTTGGTACAATATTATTAATTTTTACATTAACATAAATGAAAAAAAATATCTTTAAACGTGTAAGAGAAAATTTTAGAAAGGGCTTAATTTTAAACGAGTTCTTGCTAATTGACCAATTTTACCTATTCGGCAAGAAGAAAAGGATTCTTTAAGCGATTCGACCCATTGAGCAAATGTACTCAGGAACAGTTACACGGATGTTACATCACACTATCAGAGTGTTAGGTAACACGGGGTGTACATAACAAGTACGTACACTCTATAAGTACCTAAACTCTTGATTTGCTTGTTACAAGTTACACCTCACCCGGGAAGTGTACTTCCGTCTGCACCACACCAGGACGGATACCATATCCACTGCTGCAGCTGGTGCTGTTGCAACAGTAGCAGAAGCAGTAGTAATCGTAGCAGTAGCAGAAACATTAACTACAACAGTAGCAGCAATAACAAATACAGCAGTATTAGCAGCAACAACAACAGCAGCAGCAGGAATAGCAGCAATACCAGAGGCAGTAACAGCAGCAATAGCAGTAGCAGAACCAGCACCAGCAGATAGAATAAGCAGGAGCATCGGTATGAACAGGCGCAGAAACAGCAGCAGAAACAGGATAAACACGAACGTCAGCAGAATAACTAGGATGAAGACTTAATTTACTAACTACTAGACAGCATGACACCCGCGAGGGAGAGAGTTTACTAGACATATTGCAACCCAGAGACCAGTAACGAGGTTACAACAGTACTAAACTGTACTAATTACTGCAAGTAGCATGCACATCACATCCTAAGAGTAGCATGCACATCACAGCCTCTTGAGTCAGTGCTACTAAGTATGTACGGCTTTTCACCTCTAAAGCTCCAGACTGAACCAGTAAAGAAACGATTTCAACTGACTTACAATGGGTGAAGACCATTCCACGAGTATAGTAATAACAGTAATAATAATAATAATAATAATAATAATAATAATAATAAGCCTTTCACTTCCTTACCGGTCCCTCCCCTTTAAAATAAGATTATAATTAGTTAAATAAGGTTAGGTAAGGTTTATCAGGAAACAGGACAAGATTTTCCTGACGAAGGTCTTAGTTAAATAATAATACCCAACTAATTATTTAAACAAATAAATTATAATTATAAACATAAGTAAAATTTTATGTTTTGTTTTTTTAAATAATGATATTTGATTTCAGCGTTTAAAATATATTTAATATTTGTTTACATTCTTTAATATAAAATAAACACATAAATTTTGGTTTTTAATTTAAATTCAATTTCTCATTATAATTTTTGTCAAACATTATATCTGGTTCATCCATTAACAATGTTTGGACTGTCGTGGCTCCTCCACACCACCTCTAAACCCGAAGGGGTTTTGATGATAGTAGTGGTAGCTGTGTGGATGATGGTGGTTGTAAAGATGGTGGTGACTATGTTGGTGGTGGTGACTATTGGTGGTGGTGACTGTGTTGGTAATGGTGATTGTGTTGGTGTTGGTGACTGTGTTGGTGGTGATAATCACCACCAACACCACAACTTTCCTCCTCACCTGACCCATTTGATCAGAGCGTGACAGACGAGCGTGACAAAGTGTGAGTGTTGTTGAAGGTTGTCACGCCTCAGTCACACTAGTGAGTGACCAGGACGAGTGACGATATGTGACGAAATGTTACGTAGTGAGAGGGGTTGGATTTGAGTGGGACTCGCGCATGAGTGGGTAGAATTGTCAAAGCTTATTTCTTGGGTAGCTTTGAAAATTGGGTTGAGCAAATATTCTGTTAGTGGGATGGATTGTGAAGGACCTGCCTAGTATGGGCCAACAGGCCTGCTGCAGTGTTCCTCCTTTCTTATGTTCTTAGTGTGATGGCATGATATAGCATGTGACGGGAATGTTATATTTTGTGACGGCGTGAGACAGTATGTGACGGGAATGCTACATAGTGTGACGGCGTGAGAGTATATGATGGGAATGTTACGTAGTGTGACGGCGTGATATAGCATGTGACGGGAATGTTATATTTTGTGACGGCGTGATACAGTATGTGACGGGAATGCTACGTAGTGTGACGGCGTGATATAGCATGTGACAGGAATGTTATATTTTTTGACGGCGTGATACAGTATGTGACGGGAATGCTACGTAGTGTGACGGCGTGAGAGTATATGATGGGAATGTTACATAAGAACATAAGAACATAAGAAAGGAGGAACACTGCAGCAGGCCTGTTGGCCCATTCTAGGCAGGTCCTTCACATTCCATCCCACCAACAGAATATTTGTTCAACCTAATTTTCAATGCTACCCAAAAAATAAGCTTTGATAATTTTATTTACTCATGTGCAATTCCCACTCAAATCCAACCCCTTTCACTCATGAATTTATCCAACCTAAATTTAAAACTACCCAAGGTCCTTGCTTCAATAACCCTACTAGGCAGACTGTTCCATTCATCAACTACCCTATTTCCAAACCAATACTTTCCTATATCCTTTCTAAATCTAAACTTATCTAACTTGAATCCATTATTGCGGGTTCTCTCTTGGAGAGATACCCTCAAGACCTATTTATATCCCCTTTGTTAATACCCATTTTCCACTTGTATACCTCGATCATGTCTCCCTCATTCTACGTCTTACAAGTGAATGTAATTTAAGGGTCTTCAATCTTTCTTCGTAAGGAAGATTTCTAATGCTATGTATTAATTTAGTCATTCTACGCTGAATGTTTTCTAACGAATTTATGTCCATTCTGTAATATGGAGACCAGAACTGAGCTGCGTAATCTAGGTGAGGCCTTACTAATGATGTATAAAGCTGTAATATAACGTCTGGACTTCTGTTGCTAACACTTCTTGATACAAATCCCAGTAATCTATTTGCCTTATTACGTACGCTTAGGCATTGCTGTCTTGGTTTAAGGTTGCTGCTTACCATCACCCCCAAGTCCTTCTCGCAATCTGTATGGCTAAGTTCTACGTTATTTAACTTATAAGTGCTTGGGTTATGGACACTCCCGAGCTTTAGAACTTTGCATTTATCTACATTGAACTGCATCTGCCATTTTTCTGACCAGGAATTGAGTTTGTCTAAATCCTCCTGTAGTTCACTGACATCTACGTCTGAATCGATTATCCTACCTATCTTCGTGTCATCAGCGAATTTGCTCATATCACTAGTAATTCCCTCGTCAAGGTCATTTATATATATTATAAACAACAACGGGCCCAAAACCGATCCCTGAGGAACGCCACTTGTTACAGATCCCCACTCCGATTTAACCCCATTTATGCACACCCTCTGCTTCCTATTGGAGCCATGACTCGATCCATGACAACACTTTTCCCCCAATGCCATGAGCAGCCACTTTCTTTAACAGTCTCTGATGTGGTACTCTATCAAAGCCTTACTAAAATCCAAATAAACGATATCGAATTCTTTATCATTATCAACTGCCTCAAAGCCCCACTGAAAAAGTTAACAAATTAGTTAGGCAGGAACGGCCCTGGTGAATCCATGCTGAGTATCATTAATCAAATTATGCCTATCGAGATGGCTTCTTATGTTATCAGCTATAATCGACTCTAGTAATTTGCCTACAATTGATGTTAGACTTATTGGGCGGTAATTTGATGGTAACGACTTGTCCCCTGCTTTAAAAATAGGAATTACATTAGCCATCTTCCACGTATCCGGCACTACACCTGTTTGAAGAGATAGGTTAAAAATGTTAGTTAAGGGTTCACAGAGTTCTATTTTGCATTCCTTAAGAACCCTTGAAAAAGCTCATCAGGGCCTGGCGATTTATTTTGCTTCAAGCGGTCTATCTGTTTGATAACCTTTTCGCTAGTGACTGTGATACTACATAATTTATCTTCTTCAGGCCCACTAAAATACCTAATTCTTGGGATATTATTAATGTCTTCCTGAGTGAAAACCGAGAGAAAATAATTATTAAAAATAGAGCACATTTCATTCTCTTTGTCAGTAAGATACCCATAATTATTTTTAAGGGGACCTATCTTATCTCTAACTTTTGTTCTATACACCTGAAAAAAACTTTTGGGTTAGTTTTCGAATCCCTAGCAACTTTAATTTCGTAGTCCCGTTTAGCTTTTCTTATCCCTTTTAACGTCCCTCTTAATGTCAATATACTGACTCATAAGATGACCCTCACCTCTTTTGATACGCCTATAAACTCCTTTCTTCTGCCCTAAAAGATATTTGAGCCTATTATTCATCCATTTTGGGTCATTTCTATTCGATCTAATTTCTTTATATGGGATAAATGTTATTTGGGCAGCATGTATAGTGTTCAGAAAACTGTCATATTGATAGCTATCTTCATTACCCCAGTCCACAGATGATAAGTGTTCTCTAAGTCCATTGTAATCTGCTAAGCGAAAATCTGGGACCGTTACTGAGTTATTCGTACTATGAAACTTCCATTCAATGCCAAAGGTAATTGATTTGTGGTCGCTTGCGCCGAGTTCCTCTGTAATTTCTAAATTATTAACAAGGGTTTCCTTGTTTGCAGAACTAAGTCAAGCAGGTTATTTCCCCTTGTAGGTTCTGTCACAAACTGCTTCAAAAACAATCTTGAACTACATCTAAGAAGTCGTTAGATTCTAAATTCCCAGTCAAAAAATTCCAATCAATTTGACTAAAGTTGAAGTCACCCAGAATAACTACGTTATCGTGCATTGTGGCCTTAACAATTTCCTCCCATAGTAGTCTCCCTTGGTCCCTATCTAAGTTTGGGGGGCGGTATATCACACCTAAAATCAATTTTTCATGCCCCTCTGAAAATTCTATCCAGACAGACTCTGTATGTGTTATTTCAGACTTTATCCCTTTTTATGCAACAGTTCAAGCGATCTCGGACATACAGTGCCACTCACCCCTTCCCGAAACTTCTGTCTACTTGGAACAATTTAAAACCCTGTATATGACATTCAGCAGGCATGTCCCTATTTTCGTATTGAACCACGTCTCAGTTATGGCAAATACATCAATGTTACCTGCACTTGCAAATAATCTCAAATCGTCCATCTTATTCCTAGCACTACGACTATTTGTATAATACACTTTTAAAGACCCTCCTTTCTCTTTACCCTTCCTGCTCCATTCTGTTTTACCACTATACCTATTTCTGTCCTTGTTATTGTTAAGATTTTTATATCAAAGCCTAGATCTATATTTCGACATTCATTATTTTCCATTTCTAAACCCATACCTCTAACTAATCCTAGTTTAAAGTCCTAACAACACCCTCAACTGAGCTAGCAAGAAAATCCACACCTGCCCTGGATAAGTGAACCCCATCCCTGGCATACATGTCATTTCGGCCATAGAAGTGGTCCCAGTTGCAAATGAATGGTACTGCATTATCCTTACAGTGTTTGTCCAGCCAGCAATTGACACCAATTGCCCTGGACAGCCATTCATCTCCAACTCCTCTCCTTGGCAAAATACCACATATGACAGGGTTCCCACCCTTCTTCCTAATTATGTCTATTGCTGACCTATACCTGCTAGTCAGGTCCTCACTCCTACGTCTGCCAACATCGTTGCCTCCAGCACTGAGACAGATAATAGGATTGCTCCCATTACCTCTCATGATGTCGTCCAGACGGCTAACAATGTCCTGTGACGGCGTGATAGTATATGACGGGAATGTTACGTAGTGTGACGGCGTGAGAATATATGACGGGAATGTTACGTAGTGTGACGGCGTGAGAGTATATGACGGGAATGTTACGTAGTGTGACGGTGTGAGAGTATATGACGGGAATGTTACGTAGTGTGACGGCGTGAGAGTATATGACGGGAATGTTACGTAGTGTGACGGCGTGAGAGTATATGACGGGAATGTTACGTAGTGTGACGGTGTGAGAGTATATGACGGGAATGTTACGTAGTGTGACGGTGGAGTATATGACGGAATGTTACGTAGTGTGACGTGAGTATATGACGGGAATGTTACGTAGTGTGACGGTGTGAGAGTATATAACGGGAATGTTACGTAGTGTGACGGCGTGAGAGTATATGACGGGAATGTTACGTAGTGTGACGGCGTGAGAGTATATAATAATAATAATAATGTTACCTTCGCGTTCTCACACTTCCCAGTAGTTATTTTTCACACGCACGCACACACGCACACACGCACACACACACACACACACACACACACACACACACCCGGTGGCCTAGTGGTAAAGCTCTCGCTTCACGCACGGAGGGCCCGGGTTCTATTCCCGACGGGGCGGAAACATTTCGAAGTGTTTCCTTACACACACACTCACACACATACATACAACAGGCCTAGTGTCAAATCGACATGTGCCTAGGACAAAATGGTAACTAACACACACACCGTGTACATCAGGCCCATATTGGAGTATGCAGCACCAGTTTGGAACCCACACCTGGTCAAGCACGTCAATAAATTAGAGAAAGTTTGCAACGAGACTAGTCCCGGAGCTAAGGGGTATGTCCTACAAGGAGAGATTAAGAGAAATCGACCTGATGACACTGGAGGACAAGAGAGAGGAGAGACATGATAACGACATATAAAATACTAAGAGGAATTGACAAGGTGGACAGAGACAGGATGTTCCAGATGAGTCAAAGTGACGTAGTGGAGGCAGGATCCATACATAGTTTTAAAATGAGGTATGATAAAGCTCATGGAGCAGGGAAAGAGAGGACCTAGTAGCGACCAGTGAAGAGGCGGGGCCAGGAGCTATGATTCGACTCCTGCAACCACAATTAGGTAAGTACACACACATACACAAATCCCGCAGAGGAATTTCCCAGTAAGTGGCTGCTAGAGCTCAACCCCAATACCCAATAATGAAGCCAGAAGCCCGTGAAACGAGACTGAAAACAACATATCAACTCCAGGTCTGAGAATTAAAGAAGAAACTGAAGTACACATCACTCCTAACCTATCTCCAGAAAGCCTTATAGCAGTATTAGCCCCGGAAGGTTAGTACCTCAGGATAACTATATAAAAAAAGTTTATCTTAATTTAGGTCCTTCATAGTGTGACCCATAAGTCGACTAAATTCCAGGTACCTATTTGCTGGTAGGTACCTGGCGTAACAGGTGTTAGATAACCTGCCCATATGGACGTGTTACTCTGTGTAGAGCTTCATCATGTCACGTCTCGATCAAGTTCTACACACAGCGAAACGTTCTCAATAAAAGCATGTTTAGCACCTGCGTCTTCTGGACATCAGTGGAAACCTACACAAACACGACCAACAGTGCAGACTGAGCACCAGACCCTACTAGCTCTGCTCCTCTAACTACTAGCTCTGCTCCTCTAACTACTAGCTCTGCTCCTCTAACTACTAGCTCTGCTCCTCTAACTACAAACATGTAAATCACAGACAATCACAAACTGGTGATGGGAGAAACGTTAGCTAGACACAAGTGTCCTGCTCCTCAGGTGGTAAAGAAAATTAACCACACCTGTGATACTGAGACTGTTTTGTAAACACTGATGACCGTTAAACCATGGCGACTGTGTCCCGTTATTATATATAAATAACTACACCACAACACTGAATATCCGGCAGATGTAACACCTAGGGTGGTGGTGGGTACCTGGTCTCCCCCTCCCCCTGTCACCACTACCACCACTACCACCAAAAAACCACTACCACCACTATCACCACCACCAACCACTACCACTACCACCAACCACTACCACCACCACCACCACCAATCACTACCACTACCACCAACCACTACTACCACCACCAGCAACCACTACCACCACCACCAACAACAACCACTACCACTACCACCAACCACTACTACCACCACCACCACCACCAACCACTACCACCACCACTACCACTACCACCAACCACTACCACCACCACCACTACCACCACCACCAACCACTACCACCACCAACCACTACCACCACCAACCACTACCACCACCAACCACTACCACCACCACCATCAACCACTACCACCACAAACCACCACCACCATCAACCACTACCACCACCACCATCAACCACTATCATTCCACTATATTCCTGACCCGAACAATAATTATAACGGGAAGTCTCCGCAACTCCCTCGAATCTGACCCTCTATTTTTCAAGAACCTCACTGGTCCAGCATGTTAACTTCTCCCCTGATCCAGCATGTTAACTTCTCCCCTGGTCCAGCATGTTAACTTCTCCCCTGGTCCAGCATGTTAGCTTCTCCCCTGGTCCAGCATGTTAACTTCTCCCCTGGTCCAGCATGTTAACTTCTCCCCTGGTCCAGCATGTTAGCTTCTCCCCTGGTCCAGCATATTAACTTCTTCCCAGGTAAAGCATGTTGACTTCTCCCCTGGTTCAGCATGTTAACTTCTCCCCTGGTCCAGCATGTTAACTTCTCCCCTGGTCCAGCATGTTAACTTCTCCCCTGGTCCAGCATGTTAACTTCTCCCCTGGTCCAGCATGTTAGCTTCTCCCCTGGTCCAGCATGTTAACTTCTCTCCTGGTCCAGCATGTTAGCTTCTCCCCTGGTCCAGCATATTAACTTCTCCCTCCAGCATGTTAACTTCTCCCCTGGCCCAGCATATTAACTTCTCCCCTGGTCTAGCATGTTAAATTCTCCCCTGGCCCAGCATGTTAACTTCTCCACTGGTCCAGCATGTTAACTTTTCCCCTGGTCCAGCATGTTAACTTCTCCACTAGTCCAGCATGTTAACTTTTCCCCTGGTTCAGCATGTTAACTTCTCCACTGGTCCAGCATGTTAACTTTTTCCGTGGTCCAGCATGTTAACTTCTCCCCTGGTCCAGCATGTTAACTTCTCCCCTGCATGTTAACTTCTTGCATGTTAACTTCTTGCATGTTAACTTATCCCCTAGTCTAGCATGTTAACTTCTCCTCTGGTCCAGCATGTTAACTTCTCCTCTGGTCCAGCATGTTAACTTCTCCCCTGGTCCAGCATGTTAACTTCTCCTCTGGTCCAGCATGTTAACTTCTATCCACTGCTTCAAAATGTTAACTATAAAACATCTCATGTATACATACACACATACACATATATTATATTATATATATATATATATATATATATATATATATATATATATATATATATATATATATATATATATATATATATATATTTTTGCAGGGTGCAGCTACCCTGTTTATATGGATTACAAGGTGGGAACAGAAGGTAGCTATGTCTCACTGTCATAATGCATCACACAGGAGGGGCTGGATGTATCACACAGGAGGGGCTGGATGTATCACACAGGAGGGGCTGGATGTATCACACAGGAGGGGCTGGATGTATCACACAGGAGGGGCTGGATGTATCACACAGGAGGGCTGGATGTATCACACAGGAGGGGCTGGATGTATCACACAGGAGGGGCTGGATGCATCACACAGGAGGGGCTGGATGTATCACACAGGAGGGCTGGATGCATCACACAGGAGGGCTGGATGTATCACACAGGAGGGGCTGGATGTATCACACAGGAGGGGCTGGATGTATCACACAGGAGGGCTGGATGCATCACACAGGAGGGGCTGGATGTATCACACAGGAGGGCTGGATGTATCACACAGGAGGGGCTGGATGCATCACACAGGAGGGGCTGGATGTATCACACAGGAGGGGCTGGATGTATCACACAGGAGGGGCTGGATGTATCACACAGGAGGGGCTGGATGCATCACACAGGAGGGGCTGGATGTATCACACAGGAGGGGCTGGATGTATCACACAGGAGGGGCTGGATGCATCACACAGGAGGGGCTGGATGTATCACACAGGAGGGGCTGGATGTATCACACAGGAGGGGCTGGATGTATCACACAGGAGGGCTGGATGCATCACACAGGAGGGCTGGATGTATCACACAGGAGGGGCTGGATGTATCACACAGGAGGGGCTGGATGCATCACACAGGAGGGGCTGGATGCATCACACAGGAGGGGCTGGATGTATCACACAGGAGGGGCTGGATGTATCACACAGGAGGGGCTGGATGTACCGAGTAATGAAATACGTTGGTACCACTACGCTGAGGCGATGAGGAAATCGCCAAGCATTCCATTATGGGTCCATTAGCTACGACAGCTTCAGAGCTTTCGTAAACGTGGGCGTGCAGCTGTGAGTGCATCGACCCAGTACGCCCACACAGACGAGTTCACACCACGCCCACCACATACAACAACGCCCCCACGCCCGTCAACACAGCTACCCGGACATTATTGTTTGTCGCAACTGCTTGTGTGTGTGTGTGAGAGAGAGAGAGAGAGAGAGAGAGAGAGAGAGAGAGAGAGAGAGAGAGAGAGAGAGAGAGAGAGAGAGAGAGAGAGAGAGAGAGAGAGTTAGGTAAAACTTCCAGTTGAAAGGAGCTAAGATGAACATTTACCAGAGTCGGTAATAACAAGGGGTGTGCCCGGGCAGTCTTTAAACCAGACGCCGCCTCTGACATCACCAGTAAACACGCTGAACGACACTATTATTTCCAAAAAGTAAAAACCTCAGGTCAACCCCAAAAGGTTTAATACCTCAGGTCAACCCCAGAAACCCAAGGTTCGCCTCCAGGATGCAACCCAGGAGTTGACTATCACCTAGATAGCTATTTACCCATAGGTAACATAGAGAGCACCTGCCCACACTACTCACCCATCCCAGGATTCAACTCGGATTATTTTGCTTTTAAGCTGACTGCTCCATCACTTGAACTATAAGGTGTCACGTGAGTGCCACCGGTGAACCAGGTGGTCTTCCCACACTCTACCCTCACGATACGGACGCCCATAAGTAGTGAAACGAAAAATTTAAAAGCGCGTTTCTTGTAAATGTTTGTGGCTGACTCTCTCCGGTTCGCAGCAAGCTATGATAATAATAATATCTTTATTTACTACAAGTACATGTACATGGTATACAGGCCTAGCTGACATCAATGGCATACTACTATATAGAAAGCCCCTTGTTATGCAGAGCATTTCGGATGTGACCCACACCAGTCGACTAACTCCTAGGTACCCATTTTACTGATGGGTGAACATAGACAAGCGGTGTAAAGAAACACGCCCAATGTTTCTACCCTCTCTGGGAATCGAACGCAGACCCTCGCCATGTGAAGCGAGAGCTTTAGCGATCAGGTCACATAGGCACAGGGAGGGATTGAAGCATAAGGAGGGGCTGGTTTATTCTTAGTCAGGCCTATTTATATTTATATATATATATATATATATATATATATATATATATATATATATATATATATATATATATATATATATATATATATATATATATAAACACGCATCAGAGAATCTTGGTTCACGTCAAGATTTGTATCCCCTTTTCCAAACTTTGAAGGAAAACAATTAAAACTTATTCATATTCTTGTAAAGCCACTTTATTTGTTTAATTTGTACCAACAACCAATCTAACCTAACCTGTCTAAAACTGTATAATATGAAAGTTAATATTTAGTGTATTCATATATTCGTTTTTCTAGTTCAGTGATGATCATGTTGCAATTCATCATCTTGGAGCTACAGTCGACTCCTCATATATGATTCCAAGCAACTTTATAGATTTACGTTACTTTGGTTAAGTTAAATTGTCGTCTGTAAGCAAAATGTAACCATATATACCATACCACGACGCCTCTAAATGAACTAATATATAAGAGCGATAGAAACTTTTGGCTAGTATTTTGTTTATGCCCAATTGCTAAATTATTGTGGAAATTCTTCAATATTAAATAGGTTGTGCAACCAAGTTATATTTTGGGCAAAAGAACAAAAAACATTTTTTTTGGTAATAAAAACCAATTTAATATAACCTAGCCTAATATAGAATTTAAGTCAGGCTGGGCTACATTACATGTACATAATGTACTACCAGTAACTTCAAAAACCCCAGGCGTACAGTAAATTTTACCCACGAAGTGCACGGTAAAACATACTAGTCACATAATCATGTTTTCATGCCAGTGCCACAGTTATAGATTTGACGAACTTAGCCAAAGTAATATACTGACGTTGAGGAAGATATGCTAGGTCATGATATATTCGTGAATTCCATTTTCCCTATGTGGAGGAATAGGTCATCCTGAGATCAGATGGTAATTCCAAAGTAATAGTAACTCCAGTTCTGCTGGAAAGAAATCTTTGAACGTCGTAGTTACTGAAGCCTCATTGTCCTACTGAGGTTTCCCAGCTCAGACTGACAGAGCTTATTACCTCATGGATTTAACCCTTCCTGTATTATGGCGCATGACTGGCAAACAAAACTAGTCTTCCTTCCCACTCTGTAACTACCAAACAGCAACCCATTCTCACACTGTGAGTAATAAACGTTGAGATTTAAACGTATATAGAGTAGGATAGCAGCACGTTGCTGACGTACACAATTTTGTTTAAAAAATAAAAAATCTTGTCTCCATATATTCTGGCAGTGTTAACGGTTGACCAGGTATACCCACGCCCCTGCACGCCCAGAACCTGATGTGCAGGGCGCGGCTAGTGGCTAGCACCCTCCCTCATCTACTACTCTCCACCACCACTATCACTCTCGGTGACCACGACCGCTGCCACTGTCCCTTACACACTACCAACAGCAACAGCCTGGTTTAACAGGCAGTCAAGAGAATGCGATGGTAAAAAAGTTCGACTCCAGTCATATGTATATCAGAGGCGGGCGTAAAGAGAGGACACATGAACGATATTTACAAGTGAATTACAGCTCAACAGGGTGCAGTTGCACCTCATTGCACTAGAGCAGATCCTGTTGATAACAAGGCCAGCACCAGACGTCGAAACCAACCTTTAAAATATTACCAATCACTGGACCTTTGAGCGTGTATATGGGTTACGCTCTCCTGTGATGAGTACTCTGACAAGGCTCTGACAACTGTCTACGCTCATCACTAGAACTCTGCACGGCACGACCAGGAGATTGTCTCCGGTCCACTTTTATTTCCTCACATGTGTTCTCATCTTGGAGTATGCAGCACCAGTACGGAACCCGCATCTGGAAAAGCATGTAAAGAAGCAGGAAAAAAGTGTAAAGGTTTGCCAAAAACTAGTCCCAGAGCTGAGGAGTATAAATTATGAGGAGAGGCTAGAGGAGCTAATTCTGACCAGATGAAATCTAACTACGACGTACATAGGTAGCTAGGTTTGTCAGGAAAAAGATCAAGTGTTTCCTGACGCTGGTCTCAATTACCACGTACAAAATAATGAGAGGAATTGACAGGGTGGACAGGGAGAATATTAGTGAGGCGGATCTCAGGTACACGAGGGCACAGCTGGGAGTTAAAAGCACAGGCGAGTCAGGATGTGCAATGTTCTAATACATAGCTTTAAGAATAGGTATGATAGGGTTCACGCAGCCAATGTGAAACCAGTAGCGGCCAGCAGAGAGGAGGGGCCAGGAGTTAAAACTCGACCCCTGCAACCACAATTAAATGAGACCCTGCCACGGCGCAGAAAGTCCAACAGGGAAGTCATTTGTCAAGATTCTTGTTCCAGGGGACTCCCACGACCCCCCAACCCCCTCGAAAACCATGATACTTACGACATTATAGCAGCAAGTGCACTGACGTGACCGCAATTGTCACAAGCTCCGCAAAACGGCTTCACTGTACCGTTAATAAAATGCTGGAAATCTATCCGTGCACACCGCATTCTCAGCCCGCCGAGCACAGCTGCTGTTTTACACATGAATGGCGTCCCACTCCATATTATGGGCTGCATTTCCTTCAAGGGAGGAACTACTGTGCCCAAATTTCTTGCCCATCCCTGGGTATCATTCCCACGTATGACCGAACAAACACATAACAAAAACAATGATGCTAATCACCACACCAGAGACCATCATTCCGATCCTCCCCTCCCTCCCCCCGTCACACCACATCCCCTCCTCCTCCCTTTTCTTCAACCTTCACGCCTCCGCCTACACGCCCTCTCCTTCACAAATCCCTCATTACTACTACTACTACTACTACTAATAATAATAATAATAACAGGAACAACAATATTATTATTATTATTATTATTATTATTATTATTATTATTATTATTATTATTATTATTATTATTATTATTATCGTTATTATTATTTTGAAAAAATCCCATTAAATCTAATTTAATTCCAGTCCTTTACATAGGCAACGAACTAACGACTCTGAAAGATCTTAAAAACTAATAATTTTTAAAAATTAAAAAAAAAAAATCTTAATACGAGGCGGGACAAAATAAATTGTTTTCTTTCACTCTAGATCCATCTATTTTAAGGTGTTTGAAATAATTAGTAGTGCCATATACACAGCAGCTCTTATAGAGGTCTCTAAAAACGACAGCTGTCTGGAGGACCAGCCTATCCCTTGGCTAGCGATTGGCTGCTAGAGAAAAAAAACAAAGCCTATCCCTGACGTGTAAGATAAGCCGTTCCCTATTATCTTAAAAAATTAAAAGAACATACCTGTGATTTGTAGGAAAGAGACCTATAATATAGACACCTAGTAACAGCCTGGTTGATTAGGAACTCATCTACCGGGAGGCCTGGTCAAGGGGGGGGGTGACCCCCGGAACACCCTTCAGGTAGACCTATTATATTCTATGAAAGGACAGAGAGGGCGACCCGCGTCCTCTAGAATACAACAGTCTATCCCAGGCCTGAAGCTGGTCTATCCTTGTAGCTAGATGACTGGCCACCATGACTGGCCACGATGTGTGGCCACCCTATATGGTCACTCCTGGGCAACGGCTGTAGTGTTTGAAGGAGGGAGAACAAACACACACATACACACACACACAGGCCAGGAGCTATGAATCGACCCCTGCAACCACAATTAGGTGAGTACACACACACACACATAAATAAATAAAGCACACGTGGGGTAAGCTGGAAGAAACGTGACTAGGTGAGGTGACGAGGAGTAGAGGGGAGAAATGAGGGGAGTGAGGGGAGGAGGAGAGGAACAAGAAGATCAATACTCCCACCTTTCCTCACCCCTCCCACCTGTAATAATAACCATCTTTCTCCATTACCCGCTCTGCCCCACGGTAATAATCTTTAATTGGCACCTTGTAGGTGACCTGAGGTGAGCCTGATTTCCTGGAGGTGACCTCGGGTAAGCCTGGTATTCTGTAAGTGACCTTAGTTGAGCCTGGCTTCCTGGAGGTAACTTCAGGTGAACCTGGCTCTCTGGAAGTGACCTCAGTTGAGCCTGGTTTCCAGGAAGTGACCTCAATTGAGCCTGGCTTCCTAGAAATGATCTGAGGTAGTCCTGGCTCCCTGGATGTGACCTGCTGCACCTGTTCACCTAGCAGTGAATAGGTACATGGAAGCTAGTCGACTGTTGTGGGTTACATCCTGGGAAAGATGACTTGACGACACCAACACAAACAAGCCACACCGCCTGGCTTATCCCAGGGTATTAACCCTCTGGCTTTAATAATCCAAATAAATTTTCTTTCTTTCTTTCTTTCTTTCTTAATCTTTCTCCCCTCATCTTCTCACCTTCGCTACGTGCCTCGTTCCCCTCTATTGGATATCGATTTCTCCTTCTCTCCACCCCCTCTTCTCAGCCTCTTCATTCGTTATCTCCCTGTTCCATGCACTGGATGACTACCCCCACCACCAGTACCACTACCCTCATTACTACCACCCCCAACCCCCAACCCCGCACAACCAGTACCACTACCCTCACCACTACAACTACAACCACCACTACCAGTGCTAGGAAGGTGACCTCCAGTGGTGTAATAGACGTCACTTCAAAATTTGTGAACATTATGACTGTCTTACACATTTGTCGTTAGTCAGCGTGTCATTCTCTCATGGCAGTCGCTGGACCATGCGTCTCTAAGGACGGCAGCAGCTGGGCCATGCGTCTCTGAAGGATGGCAGTCGCTGGACCATGTGTCTCTAAGAACGGCAGCAGCTGGGCCATGCGTCTCTGAAGGATGGCAGTCGCTGGACCATGCGTCTCTAAGAACGGCAGCAGCTGGGCCATGCGTCTCTGAAGGATGGCAGTAGCTGGACCATGTGTCTCTAAGGACGGCAGTAACTGGGTCATGCGTCTCTCTAAGGACGGCAGTAGCTGGACCATGTGTTTCTAAGGACGGTAGTAGCTGAGCCATGCGTCTCTAAGGACAACAGTAGCTGGACCATGAGTCTCTAAGGACGACAGTAGCTGGACCATGAGTCTCTAAGGACGGCAGCAGCTGGACCATGAGTCTCTAAGGACGGCAGTAGCTGCACCATGAGTCTCTAAGGACGACAGTAGCTGGGTCATGCGTCTCTAAGGACGGCAGTAGCTGGGTCATGCGTCTCTAAGGACGGCAGCAGCTGGACAATGCGTCTCTAAGGACGGCAGCAGCTGGACCATGCATCTCTAAGGACTGCAGTAGCTGGACCATGAGTCTCTAAGGACGACAGAGCTGGGTCATGCGTCTCTAAGGACGACAGTAGCTGGACCATGAGTCTCTAAGGACGGCAGTAGCTGGATCATGCGTCTCTAAGGACGGCAGTAGCTGGGTCATACGTCTCTAAGGACGGCAGCAGCTGGACAATGCGTCTCTAAGGACTGCAGTAGCTGGACCATGAATCTCTAAGGACGACAGTAGCTGGGTCATGCGTCTCTAAGGACGACAGTAGCTGGACCATGAGTCTCTAAGGACGGCAGTAGCTGGTCCATGCGTCTCTAAGGACGACAGTAGCTGGACCATGAGTCTCTAAGGACGGCAGCAGCTGGACCATGTGTCTCTAAGGACGGCAGTAGCTGGGTCATGCGTCTCTAAGGACGGAAGTAGCTGGGCCATGCATCTCTAAGGACGGCAACAGCTGGACCATGCGTCTCTAAGGACGGCAGTAGCTGGGCCATGCGTCTCTAAGGACGGCAGTAGCTGGGCCATGCGTCTCTAAGGACGGCAACAACTGGACCATGCGTCTCTAAGGACGGCAGTAGCTGGACCATGCGTCTCTAAGGACGGCAGTAGCTGGGCCATGCATCTCTAAGGACGGCAACAGCTGGACCATGCGTCTCTAAGGACGGCAGTAGCTGGGCCATGCGTCTCTAAGGACGGCAGTAGCTGGGTCATGCGTCTCTAAGGACGGCAGTAGCTGGGTCATGCGTCTCTAAGGACGGCAGTAGCTGGGCCATGCGTCTCTAAGGACGGCAACAGCTGGACCATGCATCTCTAAGGACGGCAGTAGCTGGGCCATGCGTCTTTAAGGACGGCAGTTATAAAAGCCTAATTCTAGGAAAAGAAAATCGCCATGGCAGCTATAAACTAAATAATGTAAATCATAAATAAGCCACACCGCCTGGCTTATCCCGGATTAACCCTCTGGCTTTAATAATTCCTAATAAATTCTGTTCTTTCTTTATCTTTCTTTCTCCCCTCATCCTCTTACCTTCGCTATGTGCCTCGTTCTTTCTATTGGATATCGATTTTTTCCCTTCTTCTCCCCCTCCCCTTCTCTCAGCCTCCTCTTCATCCGCTATCTCCATGTTCCATGTACTGGATGACTACCACCCCCAACCCCGCACAACCAGTACCACTACCCTCACCACTACCACCACTACCAGTGCTAGGAAGGTGACCTCCAGTGGTGTGATAGACGTCACTTCAAAATGTGTGAACATTATGATTGTTTGTCTTACACATTTGTCGTTAATCAGCGTGTCATTCTGTCATGGCAGTCGCTGGACCATGCGTCTCTAAGGACGGGAGTACCTGGGCCATGCGTCTCTAAGGACGGGAGTACCTGGGCCATGCGTCTCTAAGGATGGCAGTAGCTGGACCTTGCGTCTCTAAGGATGGCAGTTGTAAAATCCTATCCTAGGAAAAGAAAATGGCCATTCCACTTATAAACTAAATAATATAGATCACAATCACTCTGGATGCGGAAAAAAGACTCCGGACTCAGCCAACAGCGCACAGGTGTTTGCAATACAGCTAATAGAATTCTTGGATTCATATCAAGAAGTATTAATAATAGAAGTCCCAAGGTTATACTTCAGTACTCAAATAACCCGTACATAGGAGAGAGGAGCTTACGACGACGTTTCGGTCCGACTTGGATCAATTACAAAGTCACAGTGTGATTTTGTAAATAGTCCAATTCAGACCGAAACGTCGTCGTAAGCTCTTCTTTCCTATGTTTGGGTTATTTGTATATTGTTGGAGTCACGGTATTGTGCCTTTTATTGTTCGTTATACTTCAACTTCACATATCACTGGTCAGGCCTCGTTCAGCTTATGGTGTTCAGTTCAGGTCTTCATATTACTGAAAGAACATAAATGCTTCTGGATCAGAAGCCTTTCCAACGAAGACAGGTCGAAGGAACGGAGTTTGTACTCTCTGGAAAGGCGGAGAATTAGGGGAGATAAGGCTGAAGTGTACAAATGGAAAACAGGAATAAAAAAGGGTGTAAATAACGTGAAAATATCTTAGGACTCGCAGCAATGTATTCAGGTTAGACGAACTTAGACCCGGAGGGTACAGGACACCACTGATTTGGCAATATAGTTGTGGATGAGTGGGATACACTGCCAGGAACATTAATGACTTGCCTTGCATGGGCCAGTAGGCCTGCTGTATTGTTCCTTCATTCTTATGTTCTTATGAGTGGGTTAGGCCTGCCCAGCATGGGCCAGTAGGCCTACACCAGTGTTCTTTCGTACTCATGCTCTTAAAACACCAAACGATCATGCTGCGCATGGGGCAATGGGAGGCAATCGTATCAGATCCAAGGCGAAGGAGGAGAAGGAAGTTAGCTACAGATCCTCGAATGAAGAGCCATTCGTCAGCATCGAGGACCCGGAATTATAGAGATTACCTAATTATATTACTTTTCCGTCGCAATAATTACATATAAGAGCCGTAACTTCTCCTCTGGTCCGCCTCAACCTCACACCAACTACTTTTATGAAGACGGGGAAACGCTAAACCTGCAAGGAGTCAAACATGGGGGAAGGGTGTGGGGAAGGGGGTTGCGAGGTAATCAGGTTTGATCCGAAGAAGAGGATTGTAGCTACAATTCCTCGGGTCAAGAGCTTTTCGTAACTCAAGGATAGAAATATACCTATATTTTTATATGCATGCTGGCGTGTATATATATATATATATATATATATATATATATATATATATATATATATATATATATATATATATATATATATAGAAAAAACCACTATGAAAAATAGAAGATTCCAACTTGACTATCACATTATCAAGGAACTATCTATAGTTCCTTGATAATGTGAGTAGTCACGAAAGCGCTTGAATTCTTCTATTTTTTCATAGTGGTTGTTTTATATATATATATATATATATATATATATATATATATATATATATATATATATATATATATATATATATGTCATATTGACTTCCAGGTGACACTGAACTGTAGCACTGGGTCACGTGACGTTGTTATCAGATGACTGTGAATTAAATGACAGACAAACCTCTATGTTTTGGGGTAATTTTGGAGGATAATGACTGATAACAATTCTCCTGTTGAGGGTCGTTATAAGCGTGTCAGAGCAGTTAGCTACCTGCTGAGGGTCGTTACAAAAGAAACAAGGAACACTGACACAGGCCTACTGGCCCATACTTGGCAAGTCCAAGTCAAATCCAACCCACTAACAAAAATATTTGCCCAACATACATATCAGAGCAGTTACCCTCCTGCTGAAGGTAGTTACAGTCTATTTATTAAGTTCTCACCCAACTCTTGGGAACTACCTACTTCCACTACCGGGTCCCGCCCACTTGTGACGTGACTTCAACTGCTGCACCTCATCTCACTGCAGTAAATACGAGGTATCTTCCTGCCTATGTTTCAGATTCGTCAAGACGAAGATATTGAACACTGGCTTCCAGGCAGAGGGACTGATTACCTCATCTTCCACTGTCTGTGTATAGTTCTAGCATTACCTCACCTGCTACTGTCTCCGCATATCATATCTGTACTGAATTGAAAAAGCCACTGGTTGGCGAAACGTCAAGTAAAGATACCCAGGTGTTGCATATGTGTCTAATTCCTCTCTTCTACACTTGCTTAGAAACTATCCTGGATCCTACAGAGTTGCGCAGAAGTATCCTAGATCCTCCAGAGGTAAATATAAACTATCCTAGATCCTCCAGAGGTAAATATAACTATCCTAGATCCTCCAGAGGTGAACAGAAACTATCCTAGATCCTTCACACTCACTTAGAAACTATCCTAAAATCTCTATTCAAAGAAACTATCTTTGTCTGGAGACGGACTCAGTACAGCTAACAGATTGCGTAGACACTATCCCGTAGACAGTATCCTGCGTAGAACCTATCCTTTGTGCCTGCAGTCGTGGCATAGAGACTATCCTTGAGCATTTCCTCTCCTCTAGCCGCGCATCTGATGACTCTTGCATGGAATTACAAATCTGCATAAAGCATGCAGCGACCATCGCTATTTTGGGCAGTTATGCGCACTGCCTTCACATTGCCTCCTTGATTAAATGCAAAGTCAAAATTCGAGTCAGGCGTGTGTCGACCCCAACACTCCGAACCCCTTCACCTGCCACCTTTCCTGGGGGGGTTTGGGGGTTAGGGGTCACCTCCAGCGAGACCCGGTTTGAAACCAGGATTCGCTCGTTAAAGTGAACCGAAGCCCGGATTCGTTCACTGAAGAAGGGTTGGGTGGGAGAGTGGCTGGCTTTTAAAACACGGGGACCTTCCTGGTTGCGTATGTGTAGATGAAACCCAGCCCGTGTTCACACAACACAGCCCGTGTTCACACAACACAGCCCTTATTCACACAGCACAACCCGTGTTCCCACAGCACTGCCCGTGTTCACACAACACTGCCCGTGTATGCAGAACAAACTATCCAAGTACCTAAAGAAACAAAACTGCATGTAATCTTAGCAAACATTATCCACGTAGAAAGAGAAAACAAACCACGAACATAAGAGTCCATGTAGGTAAAGCAAACAAAGCATTTAGGCGCAACAGAGGATGTAGGCACAGCAAACACTTGATGTACTTAGCATGGTTGGACTGGAAGATGCGAGGCACAATACTCTCTTGAAATTAAGACACATGTGCAACATCTGGTTATCTTTATTGTAGACGTTTCGCCATCCAGTGGCTTTATCAATACAAATTCTAGGACATTGTTTGAAGACAGAAGAACTATATGCAAAAGATGAGGTAATCAGTACCTCAGGCTTGGAGTTGGTGTGAACAGCACCGAAGTCGTGGACTTCGGTGCTGTATTGTATACCATTCTTGTACAATACTGTCTTAATTAATTCAGTCTATATATCCAACAGAAAGCTTCGCTCGAACGACCAACATCTCCAACAGAGTAGTCATCATATACCTAAAACCAACAGAAATGGGAGATTTTATCGTACGTCTGTTGGGAAAACTAAATACCCCACCACCACTACGGTTTAGAAATTACACACATGTTGAACATCTTGGTATCTATTGCAGACGTTTCGCCATGCAGTGGCATTATCAATACAATTTCAGGGACATAATGGAAAGACAGTAGAAGTATATACAAAAGAAAGTAGAGAGGATAAAGAATAACTAATGTAAGAATGACAAGTGAAGAACATCAATTCTAGACGACGCGTTGCAAGAGCACGTGCTAGCAACTATACTAGCTTTGGGAAGGGGTTGCAAATACATGGGGTTCCTCCATTCTTATGTTCCTATGTTAAAAGACGAGGTAATCAGCCTTGAAGTTGGCGAAGAGCATCATACCGTCTTGAAGAGCCTGAAGCACAGTCATGAAGCTTGGGGCTTCATCTTGTTCGGTACATGTATACCATACATGTACCACCACCATGTAATAGTCTGTACTGATTGAAAATCTAAATTGCGTTGAAGAAGGCAAAGCTTTGATAACCCCTCCGTCACCCCCCTCAACCCCGCTGCTGCTGCCAGTCTGGGTCAAAGATCGCATGACAACCCTACCTCACTACCTCAGGATTGGTATTACAATAATCAGACCACAACTGAGAGACACCCGGAACTGTCTTCATCTAGACGAATAAGACGTGTGAAAGACCTGGGCATCATTATTTAGAGATGTTTTGCCATCCAGGGGATTTATCAATTTAATTCAGACTCGTGTTAATAATATATTAGTCAAGAATATTGTCCTGATAAGAATATATTATCATTATGGCTGTGTATTAGACTGATACAGATACCAGGTGATGCACATGTGCTTACTGGTGAGAGAGAGAGAGAGAGAGAGAGAGAGAGAGAGAGAGAGAGAGAGAGAGAGAGAGAGAGAGAGAGAGAGAGAGAGAGAGAGAGAGAGAGAGAGAGAGAGAGAGAGAAGAAAGGAGAGAGAGAGAGAGAGAGAGAGAGAGAGAGAGAGAGAGAGAGAGAGAGAGAGAGAGAGAATAAACATACCCAGGCTCCCCATCTCACCATAAATACTGACCTCCAGGGACCACTTGCCGGACCATCCCTTGAACAAGCCGCAGCAGGAGAGGGTCAACACGGCGGCACTGGCAAGCAAGACTGCCACATCCATGAATAATGTTCTGGAATGTTAGCAAGACGGTGGTCAGACACTACACATAACACCGCATGAAGCGCCGGCCTGTAACTACCATCGCCTCGAACATTCACATACAAATGAGAAAGACCAAAGATTTGCCACAGACTTGAGGATCAAAAAACCAGGCGAGAGGAACCCACAACTTATAAGATATACAGACAGGGTATACAGACAGGTGTACAGACAGGGTATACAGATAGGTGTACAGACTGGGTACAGACAGGAAGGGTACATACAGACTGACATTTGAAGAAAGGATCACAAATGGAAATTAGAAGTTCAAATGAGAAACATAGACAAGTGGAAGAATTCCTGGTGTGAGGATAATGAACAAGTGTAACGCGTTCACAGATGTTCTTGAGGTCAACTCGATACATGAATGCAAAACCAGACATGACAGAACATAAAGGGAGAAGGAGTAAGCCACACCAGATCTTCAGTGAATAAAGGCGGGGCCCAAGAGATGGAGCTCAACCACTGCAGACACAACTAAATGAAAAAGAAGTGAAAACACACACACACACACAATGTTATTATACACAAGGAAAATATCGCCTTACACACCTAACACCATTACATGGAGGATGACATTATTATAATCATGGGGGGCGCTAAACCAGTAGGATTATAAAACGCCTGTGGGGGGGGATGGAAGACATTCAGATTCAATTCAAGGAACTGGAGCACAGATCCAATTCCCTAGATCAAGAGCCCCTCACCAGCGTCAAGAAACCTCCCTTGAGGGGGTGGAGGATGGTAGATGAACTAGTAGAGAAGGGCAGGTGGGCTGCATATTCTCTGACTGCCAGACAGTGTTGAAATCTGTTAGTCTGAGTTGGGAGACCTGCTGAGACTTCAGTCTCAAATATTCCATTAAAAGTTAATCAGATACGGCAACTCCAAAGGTTTCGTTCCAGCAGCACTGGAGTTACTATTACTTCGCACTGGAGTTACTATTACTTCGCTCACCTAGCGGCCAATGATTGGAGGACAGGGGCCGGTGATGGAGGGGGTTGGAGTGATGAGGGGGTAATGGGGGGGTGACAGGGGTGGGAGTAAGATGCCATTTTGACGATGAAACTCGAGATTATTATTATATTTTTTATGTTTCTTTTCTATTTTCTTGTCGCTTTTTCTTCATTTTAATTCGCGTGTTCCGGTGCGCCGAGGTTCGCGAACTGGCAGACTGACGCAACTGTCATGGTTCCACCTGAACAGCGAGGGTGGTTACCTTACTATATAAGATAGTTACACAGTGGAACAAGAGCTAGCTACGTTTCCCTGTCACACACCATCTCTCAGGATGGCATATCCAACGAAGCTGACTTTCTTTAATAAACACCATTAGGTACATAGATATCTCTGACCCAACACTTGTATTCTATCAGCAAGTACTGAAGCTTCATGAGTGGGTGGGTGAGAGAGAGAGAGAGAGAGAGAGAGAGAGAGAGAGAGAGAGACAGAGAGAGACAGACAGACAGACAGACAGACAGACAGACAGACAGACAGACAGACAGACAGACAGACAGACAGACAGACAGACATACAGACAGACAGACAGAACAGACAGACAGACAGACAGACAGACAGACAGACAGATCTTTAGCGTCTCTTGCTTCCTAATTTCCCAGCCTCTCTTCTTTCCCCTTGTTTCTATTCCTCCCTCTTCCACTTCCTTTCCTCTTCTCATTTTTTCTTCCTATCATCTTCGCGTTTCTCTTCTCTTTCTCTTTCACACTTCCTCCTCCCCGTACCGTCATCTAGGACGTCAGGATCAATACGTGAGACTGGCTGAACGCAGGTATTACTTCTCTCCACCACAAAACATTTACCATAATTATAGGAACAAGAGTTAAATATCTTGCTCCCTGATCCCCTCTTCCTTCCAACCCTCCCTCCTACCCTCTTTATTCCTTCCCTCCCCATCCCTTCCCTCCTTACCTTCATCAATCCTCTTCCTTCCCTCCCACTCGTCCACCGTCTCTCCCTGTTACCCTTCCTCATATTATTTATTCCATTTCTTTTCATTCTCTCTCTCTCTCTCATGTCGCAGTCGACTGTAACCAATGTTAAAGTGCTAACGTCTGTAAATTGATAAGACTTTAATGTAAACACACAGTGAAGCCTCACGCACCACCGTCCTCTCATCTGAAGCCTCTCACACCACCGTCCTCTCATCTGAAGCCTCTCACACCACAGTCCTCTCATCTAAAGCCTCTCACACCACCGTCCTCTCATCTAAAGCCTCTCACACCACCGTCCTCTCATCTGAAGCCTCACACACCACCGTCCTCTCATCTGAAGCCTCACACACCACTGTCCTCTCATCTAAAGCCTCTCACACCACCGTCCTCTCATCTAAAGCCTCTCACACCACCGTCCTTTCATCTGAAGCCTCTCACACCACCGTCCTTTCATCTGAAGCCTCTCACACCACCGTCCTCTCATCTGAAGCCTCTCACACCACCGTCCTTTCATCTGAAGCCTCTCACACCACCGTCCTTTCATCTGAAGCCTCTCACACCACCGTCCTCTCATCTGAAGCCTCACACACCACCGTCCTCTCATCTGAAGCCTCACACACCACCGTCCTCTCATCTGAAGCCTCACACACCACCGTCCTCTCATCTGAAGCCTCTCACACCACCGTCCTCTCATCTGAAGCCTCTCACACCACCGTCCTCTCATCTGAAGCCTCACACACCACCGTCCTCTCATCTGAAGCCTCACACACCACCGTCCTCTCATCTGAAGCCTCACACACCACCGTCCTCTCATCTGAAGCCTCTCACACCACCGTCCTCTCATCTAAAGCCTCTCACACCACCGTCCTCTCATCTGAAGCCTCTCACAACACCATCCTCAGTGACAGTGTCAACACAGCTCCTCTGATCTGGACACAATGTTATTACTGCATCTTGCAGCACTCAGGAGAAACGTGCTAGTGGCCACACTGTGCAGAGAAACACACATGTACACAGTTCGGGACAATTACCGAGGAAACGTGTCACCACGAGTAGCTTCTTGACTGAAGACCCCCCCCCTCGTGGCGAAACGTTTCTTTTATAATGTCTTGAACTACTGCTATATCCATCGACTGTAGAACAGGCGCCATCAGACCTGTTCTTCAGATGATGAACACAGTCTAGACTGTTACCTGGTCGTGGACCGGGCCGCGGGGGCGTTGACCACCGGAACACCCTCCAGGTATACAGCAGGCGCTCGTAAATAAATGTGATGGTGGGTAATGGATTTTCACTAAATTCTGCGCTCGAAAGAAAGGTAATGTTTAATCCTGTGTATTATTAAGGATTTACTTGCAGCTTTGATCCAAGAAAAACAAAGATTTAGAACGTATGATGACTGAAATACGATACAGCCACAAGAATGATTTTGAGTTTGTATATATCCATAACGAGTCAAGAAAACGTGATTTTTTATTACTCCTAAATAATTAATAACAATGGAGCAACAATAGAGAGAATATGTGCATAGTACGGTGCTTGTGGGAAATCGGTTAATCAGGAAATAGATGACTGATTTCCCAGTGTTCATCACCTACTCCAAGGCTGAGGGACTGATTACCTCGTCTTCCACTGTTTTCTGTACATATTTCTACAGTTATCAGATAATGTCCATGTATTTGCTGATAAAGCCACTGGATGGCGAAACGTCTACAAGTAAAGATACCCAGATGATGCCCAGCCAGTTACCTGGAGTGCGTTATGGGGCATGTTGGAGGAGTGGACTAGGACGTCAGTCAGGTCAAGATTCTGGTCCTTCGCTCTCATGGTGGGTGAGATGCCTGAAGTCGAATCTCGGCCAGTCACAGTTTTTTTCTCGGCTTTATAGCAACTTGTTTCCATGGTTGCATTGATTTTGGACTCGTGTAGCGCCCGCCAGCGGTGTATACCTGGCTAACATATGTTCATTTTGCTTCGTATTTTGACGAGCTTCTAGCACTAATTTTTATCGTTTCTTGCAACTCTAAAATATTCCATTTTCTTTATTTTAGTAACGTTATATAAAGTTGGTTCATGTTAAGCTGTATCTTAGGTTAGGCTACGTAGGTTAGTTCAGGTTAGACATTAACCTATAAGAATTTATATTTAAAAAAAAAAAACACGACACGTCTGGCAACGCAGTGGCTTAGTGAAACTGTATAACGTTCAAATCTTCACGCTCATTCCTAGTGGTGCAAAATTATCCAGCAAGCAAGGCTATTAAATACCACGCACACATACACACTCATTTACTTCCATGACAAAGTTTACGAACAAAAATAAAATAAAAATCAAGTATCTTTGGTTTATAACATTAGCTGCACGGCTAATACTTTCAAATCATTCTAGTTTGTAAAACAATTATTGACCAGAGATCTGAGTCAGGACACAAGTTTGCCCTGAGCAATCAAATACCAGGAACTCTCATTTTACACAATACACACGTAGCCAGCACATGGGAGACGGCTTTTCGGTCCGGCCTTGTTACTGCTGAGAACGCCGTCTTGGCTAAACATCACATAAGCTATAATGTCTCAGCTCAGCTTCTGATGATTTGTTCAGCTTGTCAACTGTCAATTATGCATTTGTGGATACACAAAGCAACTGAACTAGACGAACTACAAGTCTTATTCAGTAACGGTGCATAAGACTTGGGATGACACCATACCAAAATTTTTGCCAAATACCGATACTTAATTTTAGGCCGATACAGATATACAACGATATAAATACCGATACTTTGGCACACCCCTACATAATGTATCTTCATTGCTGAAAAGTTTCGCCTCTACAACAGGCTTCTTCAGTCGAATACAGAACATTACACTGGAGACAGAAGTACATACAGCTTTGACGTGATCAGTCCCCGTCACCCTTGGTAGGCTATCTTATACGTTAACTTTTCGGTATTTCATATCATCAGTTACATGATCTAAACAGTAAATCGTGCATCTTGATACGGGGGTTAACGTGAAAAAATCGAAAAGTTTGCAAACTGAACGAAATTCGAAAAAAACGCGACATCTGTTGCAGACTGGAAGAACTTGGAAGCACACACCACTGGACCTAGATGAGCTGACACAGTGATCGGGGGTGAGCAAGGACCTCTAGTGTAAGGTAATGTATTAGAGATACAAAGATAATAAACACGAGGATATGTTTTGGGGGAACTTGTTAAGTTTCTTAGAGACAGAGACCAAAACACTAGGAACAATGCTGACTTTGTAATGCGCTTATAAAATCTTACATTTAATATGCGGTCCAGATAAATAGTCTTTTAAATTACATGAAAAATAAAGACAAGCATGAAGGAGAAAGAGAGAGACAGAGTCACTAAACTAGATAAACTTTCAATTCTCGGGTGAGTTTGTGGTTTGTTCTTCCGGCCATTGTGAGACAATCAGCTGACCAAGGGTGACCCTTCAGTCAGCTGTGTTTGTAAACAATAATCAGCTGACCGTGGGGTGACCCACCAGTCAGCTGTTTGTAAATATAAGTGGCACTACTATATAGCCATGGCACTATATATAGCACTGTGGCACTATATATAGCACTGTGGCACTACTACATAGCACTGTGGTACGCATTCATATCAGAGGTCTGGCAGTGGTGGTTGCTGTGGTCATGATGGTGGTGGTGGTAGTGGAGGTACCAGTCGCGATGGTGGTGATGGTCGTGATGGTGATGGTCGTGATGATGGTGATGGTCGTGATGATGGTGATGGTCGTGATGATGGTGATGGTCGTGATGATGGTGATGGTCGTGATGATGGTGATGGTCGTGATGATGGTGATGGTCGTGATGATGGTGATGGTCGTGATGATGGTGATGGTCGTGATGATGGTGATGGTCGTGATGATGGTGATGGTCGTGATGATGGTGATGGTCGTGATGATGGTGATGGTCGTGATGATGGTGATGGTCGTGATGATGGTGATGGTCGTGATGATGATGGTCGTGATGATGGTGATGGTGGTACTGGTCGTGGTGGTGGTGGTACTAGTAATGATAATAGCATTGTAGTATGATGGTGGATGCCGATGCTTGTGGTATGCTGACAGTGAAAGAGGTAGTGGTAGCGGGGAATGGTGGCAGTAGTGATGATCGTATATTAGGAGTAGCAGTAGTAATAGTAGTAGTAATAGTGGTGTTTTGAATTACTATTAGTAGCAGCCAAGGAGATTATCAACCCCGGCTACACTATACGAAGTACGCAAACTTCAGCCAGCCGAAGATATTACGTTCACAATTGAGTATTACCTGGCGTTCCCACGATGTATTGTGTAGTCTTGAGAGGGCAAGGAACTATTGCTCTTCCACTGAATATATACCGAGGTGTGTATCTGTATATATACACCTAGAGATTTATATCTAGGTATAAAGGCCTAGAGCTATCATTCAACTCACCCGGACTTGAGTCCTGGAGATGGGAGGTACAGTGTCTGCACTCTGAAGGAGGGGTGTTAATGTTGCAGTTTTATAACTGTAGTGTAAAGCACCCCTCTGGCAAGACAGTGATGGAGGGAATGATGATGAAAGTTTTCCTTTTTCGGGCCACCCTGCCTTGGTGGGAATCGGCCGATGTGTTAATAATATATATATATATATATATATATATATATATGTGTGTGTGTGTGTGTGTGTGTGTGTGTGTGTGTGTGTGTGTGTGTGTGTGTGTGTGTGTGTGTGTATGTGGGTGTGCATCTTTCAATGTACATGATATATACCGAGAGGAGTGTACAACGAGGATGTGAAACTAATGAGGAGAATAAGAACAGCAGAGGACAAGGAAAGGCTACGAATGGACCAGGACAAGCAATACGATTGGTCTGACAAGTAATTTGGGAGAGGCAAATAAGACCATAAACGAAATACAGGCTCGGGCTGAGGTGCATATCAACCGAATAACCTGTGCAACATACACGACTGACAAGTATTAGGTTAGCTTTTAGGAATCATAACAGTCATTCACGATACTATATACGACATACTTCCGGTCCATCTTGAAGTTTGCAGCATCACCATGAACCCACATCTGTTCAAGCATTTGCCGATAAAAATAGAAAAAAGGTAAAGGTTGGCAGCGAACCCAGAGCTAAGTAAGGGTTATGAGCAGAGGAAAGATTGAAAAAGAAACTAAAACCTAATAACATCAGAGAACAGGAACATGGGATATTTAACATAAGAACATAAGAAAGAACACTGCAGCAGGCCTACTGGCCCATGCGAGGCAGGTCCAAGTCGCCCACCGGCTTATGCCACTGACCCAACCTAGTCAGGTCCAAGTTACATCCACTTAAGGAAGGAGTACGGCATCAGACCTAGTAGCACAAGCTAGTCAGGTCCAACTCACACCCACCCGCACCCACTCATGTATTTATCTAACCTATTTTTAAAATTACACAACGTTTTAGCTTCTATGACGGTACTCGGGAGCTTGTTCCACCCATCCACAACTCTATTACCAAACCAGTGCTTTCCTATATCCTTCCTGTATCTGAATTTTTCCAGCAATGGTTTCATTGCTGCGAGTCCTGTCTTAGCTAAATATTTTTAGCACGCTCTGTACATCCCCTTTATTTATTCCTGTTTTCTATTTATATACCACAATCATGTCCTCCCTAATTCTACGCCTTTTTAGAGAGTGCAGATTCAGGGCCCTCAGTCTTAGGTATTGAGTGACAGATGTTAGGAAGTATTCTTTCGGCTTCAGTGTGACCAAGAAGTGGAATGACCAAGACAATGAAGTGATAGAAGCACGATTTATACACAGCTTTAAGAATAGGTATACCTGACCTCACAAAGCCAGGAGAGTGAGCTCAACCATGCGGCCAATGTATGAGGCAAGGCCAGGAGCTGAAACTCGACGTCTGCAACCACAAATAGGAGAGTAAAGCAAGGTGTGTCTCAGGGTAAATATACCGAGAGGTGTGTATCTCCTTATAGAGGTGAACCTTAATATTCTTGGTTAGTTGGTAAATTAAGCTTACAGCCTATCGACACCCCGGGGGAGGGAGGTAGTGATTACGAGCGCATGTCAAGTTTCTACTATTGGGATTAAAGTAAACTCCAAGTGCATATGTAAGTTTATGCAGGTAGAGGTATACATAAATAGTTACATAAATTATCTTACATAGCAGCATATGTATAGATTACCTAGGATAACCCAAAAAAAAGTCAGTGACTTGTTTCCATTGGGGTCCTTGTTGATATATATACCCCTCCACGTGTACATGCACTGTTGCACACACTGCACACGTCACGAGGGATATGCTCATCAGAATATATACAATTTGTAGTCATGATCATTGATACACTAAATACCATCATGAGAACTGCGGCCTCAGTGACCCGCTCGATAAGTTCAAAATTTAACTATGCCCGAAATACTCTACATAATTCTTGGATAATGTACCAGGCTCTGTATGACCCCTACGTCTGAATCTGATAAAGACCTCGAGGGCGAAACGCCTCTTGAATCATGCTAGACAGGTCATGCACGTGTGTAATTATTTTAAGTTTCTGACCTATCGACTTCACGAGAGGAAAAATTAAGGAAACAATCCACCTATACATTAACATCCAGATTACATTAAATACCCAAATTTGGGACTACATTAAACCCTCAGTGTGTATAATATAGACCGAGTTAATACACTCTGTATATATACACCGAGAAATACACACCTCCAATATATATAATGTATGTATATTATAAAGCGACTGAGTTACTTACCAGAGAGTTGTATGGGTAACCATGTACGACAGCAGGTGAAACACTGTTGAATTACAACACTCCTACTAAGTTTTCCTGCTGACGTAAGTGTTCGTAGAGCATTTTATCAAGCTCAACCAATCACAAGTAATCTTGGTAACAGGCTTACAGTGTCAGCACATCCATAATTCGGTAGCGGCCCTCACAGTTCGGTAGTGAGGGAGGAGTCACTGCGAGAGGGAGAGGTCACTGAGAGGGAGTCACTGTGAGAGAGGTCACTGAGAGGGAGTCACTGCGAGAGAGGGAGGGAGAGTGGAGCGCCACAGCCCCGTCCTCCAGTACAGTCACTGGCTGACTGAGGCAAGTTCCTTCACCACTCCTCCCTCACCTCGCTCCTGCTACAACTGTTCCACATGACCCCATAAACCCTACGATAACACCTTCACTTCATCGGGTTTTCTTGCAAGATACTTCACAGGTGCATGTGGTGTCGTGTAGCGCCCCGGGAAAGCGTCTGCCTCACAATCAAAAGAACCCAGGTTAGATTCCTGGCTGAACTGAGACGTAGGGGCAGGTCTTCGTACACCTGCTGTGCCTGTTCACCTACCTGTAAATAGGTACGTGGGTGTTAGTCGGTTGCTGTGAGTTGCATTCTAGTGCAATTGTGATTATTATGGTCATGGGAGAAGCGCTAAACCAGGTATTGGAAGTAAACAGATTTAGTCCAAAGAAGAGATTACGAGCAATGTCAATAGCATTCCAGTTGAGGGCTTAAATGAAAATAACCTATATTGATTTTTTTTAGGTGGGTTATCCTGGATCAAAAATATCCTTCCGGGTTACATTATCCTAAGGTTGTCTTCTTAATGTTAAGAGTTTTCCCACTACATTAGTGCTAGTTGAGTGATATTGCGCAACATGTGTGTTAGGAATCTCCCTCCTTTCAACCTGCTCCTCTACGGGTGCGTCACTGACAATAATATTGCGTAAAGTGTGTTAGGAGTCTTGCTTCTTCTTGCTTCTCTACTGACAATAACATTTGCTCGTCTTCCAGCGGCCATCACAACTTTTTGTCTGGACTGATGACACTTGGTCAGCCTTGGTAAGGCTCGCTGTCTTATCCTCCTAAAAAAAAAATAAGTTGGTCAGCCTCCAGTGATATTCTCTTCTTGAAAGCTACGACTCGTTTACACAAATGTTCCCTCCCTTGAACATATATGTTCCCTAATATTGTTCGTATAAGTTCGACGTAATCTTTCTCGGCTTGGCTTTTAAAAGTGATGATCTAAGTGAGTGCCTTATTCCTTCATAATGGGTGGAAATTGGATGGGCTATAGAGAAGCAAGCTGACTTCAACCACCACTGAGTGTGGTAATATGTACTTGTGTCTGTTTTGTTGTAGCCTATTTCTTATATTTGTTTAATAAATTATTGCAATAACCCCAATTATTGTGTTATATTATTCCCCTTCAGTAGCCTAATCATTGCATGCTCCCATAATTTCATCACTAATGTAATAAATAGTGTATTTCCACGTAGTTTAGTTTATCAGTTGTCACCAGTGCAATTTTCCTGATACCGATTTGTAAGATTAAGTGGAGTTAAGCGTTGACAAGTGGCCTACCGGGAAGTGAAGTGAGCTTGCAGCCCCGGTATGTCAAGGGCTGGTGTTGTGATGGGCCTCTTGATCCTAAGAATTGGAACTATTCTCCTCCTCCTCAGATCAAATCTGATTACTTGTCATTCTCCAGGCACTGTATGACTCATGGGTTTAGCGTTTCCTGTATGAATATAACCTCTGGGCTTAATTTGTTGAAAAACCAAACGCTTGTTATTGAAGATAACGAGGATAGCCAGCTGCTTTACAAGTCTGGAATGTAACGTGCCTCAGCACCCGAATTTACTCTCTTCTCCCTTAGCTTGTGTGATGTTATTCAGCTCATGTTTTTTATTATCATAACAGCTTCTTGTCATACCACGGGTACGAGATCTTCTCCAGAGAGAGAACTTTGTCTATTATACTCCACTTTATCAGCACTTTATAGTTAAAGAAATACATAATATTATTGGGGAAAATTATATACAAATATGAGGGAATACAGTTATTTATTACACTGATAATGAAAGCATGAAGAATACAGAATTGCCATTAAGGTGCCATTTATACAACGTTTCTGGAAAAGGAGTTATATAATGCAATATGTGGGTCATTACAATGATATATTACACAAATATGTGAAATGTAAATATTAACTAGGGGGAATTTTTTGAATAACCATATGTTAGAATATACCAGAGACAATGTTATAACCTCCCTCTGTTTTGAGATGGGTGTGACCCACGAATCAGCGTGACCTCCCTTTGCCAAAAGAGGTATAAGAGGGGGGGATTGATGTCTCTCTTTCCCATCGCACTAGAGTGCCATGTGCCATGTCTACTACATCTTCCATAACTCAGCTGGTCGAGCAGTGGCAGTAGTAATATTAGAAATGAGACCTATTTGTCACTAGATCTTTGAGTTTATGAATATTACAGTGACTGACGTTTGGACATACTGTGAGCAATTAACACTCTTTGCCAGGGCATTGCAGGCATCTTTCAGGCTGGTCCTTTGTACACCTGGGGTGGGCAGTCTCGGTTAAGATCGAGAGAGGTCACAACTATGGACAATTTCATTTCGACCAGAGAGCCAGATTAGTTCAGTATCGCTCTCTGAAGCATCAATGAGGTAAGACCCCGGTCCTCTGTCTACCATGTGTTCCAAGTTCTCTGGGTCATTGAAAGTACCAAGACACATCCAAGTATTCAGTGGGCTTTCTGGACCTAAGCTGGAGTCCACTCATAGAAATTTTACTGTGATTTCGTGGGTATTGCCAGTGTGTGTGTTACATTCAGTGTGAATTATAATGATTTTAGGACATTTGGATACACTGACCACTCATTATTGAGCAGGATGTAGTGACAGCATCCCGTACTGCCCTCACTTTGAATCTAAAACCATAAAACCCTCAGGCAGAATTAACACACCTGAGAGGTCAGGTAAAAGTTCTCCTTACCTCATTCACTAACTAAATTACAATACATAATCTTATGTAAGACAGGTAGTAATTTCATATACAGTTGGTATAGGGTACGTGGGAATAAATCCCAAGCTGGTCATATTGTCATTCCACCGCATCGTGTATCTACCCTCGTAGCAGTCCAAGTTCCAGCCAGGAACCAAGTGCGTTGGACTGTTCAGCCTGACCATTAACCAGGTGTCATCATGTACATCAGAATGGTAAGTGTACATGTTTTGACAACCACCTGTGAAGGAAGTGCACCATAACCTTTATAGAGTCTGTAGGGAGGCTGGCATCAACAGTTAGTTCACTACAGTTCACTTATAAATCCCCACTTCGTCTGCTGGTCCCCCAAGGGCCAAGGCTTGGCCCATTCCGATTAACTACCTTGTCCACCATTATGAAGAAACAAGTTGCTCTTGTATTACCCCATCTTCCCAATCTAATCTCTTTCCAGAGCTGTACATGAGCTGAAAAAGTGTTGGCGTCGGTTCGTGTCGTGGGTGGTCACGCGGGGTGGAGCTCCGTCTTAAATTGCGTTTACTGATAGTAGCTGAGGAGACACAGTGCGAGAATTAAGTGTGTGTAACCATAAAGTGCATATACGCATTTGAACCAACATAAGAGAAATCGCAGTGAACATTAAATAGGAAAAAAATATAGACTATAGTGTAAATTCTAGAGTGCCGGTGGAGCAACCGTTACCGTGGGAATAGGCCTGGAGGCAGCGAATTATTGCCAGATACATCCAAATTCGGAGGTGAAAATTAACAAACATATATTGAACTAACTAAGTAATATAGCGAGTGGCAAGGATATATATGTGCAGTGATACAGTGAACCAAATCTGTAGTAAGAGAAATAGTAATAAATCCCCAGTATAGCTTAAAAGATATGGTATAGCATATGGAAATATACTACAAGGATTGGCACTAGTGAAAATTGCCAGAGGTCCTGAGAAGCAGAAATAACAGATAAGTAAATTCTATAGTTATAAGAAACAAAAACAAGTGATGGTGGCACTGAGGAGAAGGGAATCACAGTATACATAATTGGAGTATAAAACCATGTGAAGTGTCTTTCTCGCTGCCACTACTAAGTGTGGAAGTTTTTGCCATGGAAGTGTAAGGGGAAACTACCGGAAGCATAGGTATCGTGTGGAAATAAAGCAATGACCACAGTATTAGTTCAGTGAAAAGAAAAGGTATCTGGAATAAATATAGTGTATATCCTTGTAATAACCAGTGTACAGCACAGTGATAAACTATTAGGTATAAAATAAAAGTAAATTAAATCCAACAGTAGTGTGGCAGTGTGGGTGACCACTTGCCCTGGAGTGGTCAATGTGCCAAGCGACTTTTATAGATCTGAGTTACCACTTATAACGAATAGACTAGGATACCAGGACAGAATAAGAAAGACCTAGTGAACCCAATTGACAGTAGAAAACACAAGGATAGTGATCTAAGAAAATGAAAGTGGTCTAAAACGGGCATCGCATGGCAGTATAGGACTGAGTGGTGTGCTTTAGTCATACGCCTGGCAGTGCTGAAGTCAGCCACGGAGGCCTACCATACACACCCATAAAAACACCATATACACCATACCACAATATCCTGTCTAGACCAGTGTGGGGATCTCAGTGAGAATAATACATTAAAATGTATATAGGACTGATCAGAGAGGAATAAATATAGAAAGAGTTATACAGTGAGCAAACAGAAATAAATACATATTATAACAATAATATAATATAAGGTGTAGTAAGTCTCCATAATCAGTACATCCCACATATACTAATACAAATAGGATACAGGCAGGATGGCAGTACAGTATATCTGTGGGACTTGTGAAAAGGCTCTTGGGAAAAGATCTAGAATCACATGCAACCTTTGCTTTTCAAAACATCATGTCACATGTTCAAAAATTAACACAGTAACAAGAAGTGACATCCGTCTAGAAAGGTGTTTCTGGATCTGCAACAAGGATGTGGAACTATGGACAGATATCAGGAAAGCACTCAGGAGGCTAATAAACAATAAGCATGAAGAAAAAGAGGAACTATTGAATAGTCTCCCCGGTATATATAGAACTTGGGAAGATAAGAAAGGGTAAAGTATAACACACAGAATGACCAGTCTACAACAATTGACCCAAAAATAATCAGTCATCCACAGGAAAAAACACAGGAGACAAAAACATTAGCTAACTCAGCCCCCAGCCACAGGACTGACCCAGACCCAGCCCCCAGCCATAGTGAACATCCGGTTTTGGTTAAGGACGCCACCACAGCCATAGCCTCTAATACAGATATAGTAGGGGAGTCCTCTTCCAGGGAAAATGTTGGCCCCATGTCATCAAAGGAGAAAAGCGCAGATAACGAGGAAAACCAAGGAGGGGAAAAAGAGGAAAAACGCAGATAATTCTGCAGATCTTTGGGAAAATACAAAGTCAGTAAATATAGGCAACCAAAACATATGCAGATTCTATGCTAAAGGTATGTGCCTTTATGGCAGAGATTGTTGGAATAAACACACCAGAAAATGTGCCAACATGTTAAGGAAAGGATAGTGTCGGTTTAACAAAGAGTGCAGATACTTCCATCCAGTGATGTGTCAAGCTTCAACACAGTCCAGAGAATGTTATGACATGAGCTGCCCAGACCACCATATAAAGGGAACAGTACGATACAGAGAAAGCAGGGAAAGGGAAAATGAAAAAGAACAGCAATCTTTTTTAGATATAAGGAGAAACAACCAGATAAAAGAAAGAGACAAAAGGTGGAAATGGTACAGAGGGGACGGATGGGCAGAACAGTGGGACAAGACAAGACAGGCACCAGCTCATCAGGGCTGTATAAACAATCAAAGTCAGTACTGGAGAAACCAGGGTATGGGCACCAGGGGCCATACCAGGTAGGACATCACCAGTGGTACTAACCAAACACAAAGAAAGACCAAACATCCCAAATGGTAACTCCTGCTTCATATTTGCAAATATTCAGGGTCTGAAATCAAATAAAAATGACAAAGTTAGTTATGTTAGTGGACTCCTATCAGAAGCAAATGCCATGTTTGGAGCATTTACAGAAACACATACAAGGGATGTTTTGGACGGAGAGATTCAGATAGAAAACTATAACATGTATAGATGTGATAGAATTAATAGGTCACAGGGAGGAGTAGGACTCTATATAAAAGATACTCTCTGTTGCACAGAAGTTTTGAACGCTACGAATGATATAGTAGAAATCCTCGGCATTAAAGTGGAAAATAAGAATCTAGTAATTATCCTAGTATACAAACCACCATCAGCAACTGCGGAGGAATTCACAGAGCAGTTAAAGAAGATAGATAGCTATCTGGATAGGCTAGAGAATCCCACCCCAAACATTTTAATCCTTGGAGATTTTAATCTCCCCCATGTAAAATGGAAGATGAGGCACCATAATGTTATACCAGAAATAACTCCTGGAAGCACCCTGGCTCAACAGGCACATACCAGGGAACTAATGAGGCTTTGTGAAAAGTACGCACTAAACCAACAGATAATTGATCCCACTAGAAATGAAAATACCCTGGATTTGATATTCACAAACAACGAGGAATTAATCAGAGACATAACAGTTACAAAAACAATATACTCTGATCATAACATCATAGAAGTTCAAACTAGTATTAACTCAGGGTTAGGGAACTGCGACACTAATGTTAGAGACGGAATGTTCAGTAAGTTTAATTTTAATAATCATAGAATTGACTGGGAAAAATAAACCAAGAGCTATCAGACATATCATGGGAATCAGACATGAGCACCCTAAATCCCCACCAGTGCCTAGAGAAGCTGAATACAGAAGCATACAAGGTATGTATGAAACACGTACCATTGAGGAAACCCGAAGAAGATCAGATATAGAGAGAGAGCGTAGGAGATGGTACAGGAGAAGAAAACGGGTTACTGAATTGCTGAAAAACACAGTTATGTTGCAACAGAAGAGAGATAGCCTTAACCGAGAGATCACGGAATTAGAGCAAAACTTAAGATGTCATACCTGACAGAAGAAGTACAAAGGGAACAAAGAGCCATACAGGATATTGCAAGAAACCCAAAATATTTCTACTCCTATGCAAAATCCAAGCTAAGAACTACCTGTAGAATTGGACCATTATTGAGAGGAGATTCGTATACGGACGATGAACAGGAAATGAGTGAAATTCTAAAAGAACAGTATGAGTCAGTGTTCAGCAACCCACTAAATGACAGCAAGGTAGAAAATGCAGAAATATTTTTCACTCCAGCAGAAGGCTGCGCAGACCACCTAACCGATATTAGTACAAATCCCATAGATTTCGAAAAAGAAATGGCCAACATGCCCACTCACTCAGCACCTGGACCAGATTCATGGAATGCTTTATTTATAAAGCAGTGCAAAGTACCATTAGCAAGAGCCCTTAGTATTCTGTGGAGAAAGAGCTTAGATCTAGGTGAAATTCCAGAGGCCTTAAAGAGTGCAGACATAGCTCCTTTGCATAAGGAGGTAGTAGAGCACTAGCTAAAAATTACAGACCAGTAGCCATCACTTCTCACATCATAAAAATCTTTGAAAGAGTGATGAGACGGCAGATTACAAAGTTCATGGACCAGCACAACCAACATAACCCGAACCAGCATGGCTTTAGAGCGGGTCGATCATGCCTGTCACAGCTGCTGAACCATTATGACAGAATTACGGAGGCATTGGAGGACGACCAAAACGCAGATGTGATTTACACAGATTTTGCAAAGGCGTTTGACAAATGCGATCATGGAGTGATAGCGCACAAAATGAGGGCCATAGGCATTACGGGGAAGGTAGGCAGATGGATTTTGAGTTCCTAACACAAAGAACACAAAAAGTAGTAGTGAACAGGGCAAGATCCAGCATCAGCGAGGTCAAAAGCTCAGTGCCCCAAGGCACTGTCCTGGCACCTCTGCTGTTTCTCATCCTCATAGCAGACATAGATAAAAACACCCAGCACACTTTTTGTATCATCATTTGCAGATGACACTAAAATAAGCATGAAAGTCACTACGGTAGAGGACACTGAAAAATTACAGGAGGACATAAGCAGGGTCTTCCAATGGGCAGTGGAGAACAACATGACGTTCAATGGTGATAAGTTTCAGCTGCTTAGGTAGGGAAAAAAATGAAGAACTCAAAAGGAACACCATATACAAAACGCAAGAGGGTCACCACATAGAACGAAAGGAACACGTAAAGGACTTGGGAATAATTATGTCTGCTGATCTGTCGTTTAAAGACCATAACAAGACAAAGATCACAACAGCCAGGAAGATGACGGGGTGGGTATTGAGAACTTTCAAAACAAGGGAAATAATGCCGATGGTGACACTATTCAAATCGCTAATGCTCCCTCACTTAGAATACTGCTCAGTGCTGACGGCCCCGTTCAGGGCAGGAGAAATAGCAGAGCTGGAACAAATCCAGAGATCGTTTACGGCTCACATTGAGCCATTGAAACATCTAAATTATTGGGAACGCCTTCAAGTCTTGAACATGTACTCATTGGAGCGGAGGAGAGAGAGTACATGATAATATATACATGGAAAGTACTTGAGGGCCTGGTCCCAAATCTGCACACTGCCATAACAACATACTGGAGTGAGAGATATGGGAGAAAGTGTAAAATAAACCCAGTGAGGAGCAGGGGTGCGGTGGGGACAATACGGGAGCACTGTATTAACATCCGGGGTCCCAGACTATTCAACATCTTACCAGAAGATATCCGAAACACGGCTGGAACCAGTGTAGAAGCCTTCAAGAGGAAACTGGACAAATATCTTCACCAGGTGCCAGATCAACCAGGCTGTGATGGATATGTGGGGCAGCGGGCCTCCAGCAGCAACAGCCTGGTTGACCAGGCAAGCACCAGACGAGCCTGGCCCATGGCCGGGCTCAGAGAGTAGATACTCTCGAAACTCTTCAAAGGTATATCAAAGGTATAAGCTAGAACCCTTCCCGGCTCTCTGCAGCTCTCAGACAAGTATCTCCTGCCATTCCAGACCTTCTTCAAAACTTGTTCCACCCCAACCAAAAGTAACTAATCATATATGCCCTAATACGTCAGAGTTGCAGACTAGTAAAATTTGCTTTAGTGGGCAGGTCTACAAACACCTAGATGAGCACTTCTTAATAGCAGAGGGGATAAAGGTAAAATTAAAATAAACATTTCTTAATAGCAAAGGAACTAAGGCAAATATTTAAAAACATCTGAATCCACTTTCATTAGTCTAGCAGATAATGAGGGATAAAGATATTTAGACGTACTATACAAATTATAAATCTTCCATATCAAGGTGATGTTGGGGCTGGATCAACATCACATTGTCACCTCATTTGTACTGATATCAAACATTACTTAGGTTGGTGGTGGTGCTGATGGTAGTGATGATGGGGGATGATGATGATGATAGCGGTGGCGGTGATGATAGTGGTGGTGATGATAGTGAATGATGGTGCTAATGGTGGGTGGTGAAGGTGGTCGTGGTGGGGGGTGGTGGAGATGAGTCAACCAGACACAGCGTACCACCACAAATTCCTCTGTGATTTTCTTATCAACATCGTACCAGGGACGGAATATTGCCATCAAACCACATCACGAAGCACCCACCAAAATCTGCACCAGTTCAACAATATATCTTTTTCCACCACGCAGCCTAACCAGATTTATTCTGTGTGCAGATTGGGCGAAAATTTTAACAGATTAATGTTATTCTGGCAGACATCACATGAATCACAGTGAAATCAAACACTATCAAATTAATAGGAGAAAATACGGCAGTTAAACACAAATTCTCATTGAGAACAATCCAAGAAGGATTAATCGTGGTAAACCCAATGCCAAAACACTAAATCAAACCACACGGTAACTAGCTCTTAATTTATCAAAAATAAAACAAAGAATAACAGTTAAACCACCACACACAATATTAAACAGCAGAAGACACTTCCAACCCATGGCGTGACACGATCAGGAACTAGATGTGATTTTTCAAAACTGCCAGAGTCGTCAACTTGTGGGTGAAAGTAACTCTTAGTGTACTACCATCTAGCACTACACCATTATCGCCTCCTTCCAGAGTGAAAGCAGAGTGCTATAGCCAGTTATTTCTCGTTATGTTCAAACACAGAATATCGAGTAGCCTCGCACATAGCACGCAGCATAACCTTTAGAAACGATTTATTGGCATTTCAAATGTTACGGCAGCCTTTCAAACTTTTGATATTTAAAAATCTAACTTATTATCTTTAAATCTAACTTATTGTCTTTAAATTGCAGTGTTATACACTGGGTAATATCACCCTACATTTGCTATACTGTACTAGCTTTGCCTGAACCGTCTTGAAATAGGGATAATCAGCCTACGGCTAATTCTTCTCAGCAGGTCTTCTATTTGCCTTTTCCCATGTGGTCTCATATACTACACGCTCACGTATCAGTGTGTATCCCCAAACAGTATGAAACTAAGTATCCCCAAAGGTATCATACCATGTAGCACTAAGTATAGCACCATATAGTAGCATGCATATAATATCATGTATTCTCAAAGATATACTGTGTAGCCCAAACATGTTTTATAGCCCCAGACACATTATGTAGCCCTAAACTTATCATACCATATAGCCCCAAATATATATCATACCATGTAGCCCCAAAAATATAATATCACGTAGCCCCAAACATGCAACTTTTCGTGTCAGAAGCTGAGTATGTCAATAATGTCACGGAATACGTTGTGACACACAGTGACACAGTGACTGCGAGATCCCATGGGAACAGTAGCCGGGTTTTACACACCATTCACTTGAATGAAACTCACACTTGAGGTTTATTTTTGCCGACTCTCACCGATTTGTGAGGGTTGGTGAGTGCGTGTGTACTGACTTCAAGTGCATTGTGACTGTGTGTGTGTGTGTGTTTTAAATTGCGTGAGTATCAACCTCTGCCAAGTCATCGGTCCAACCCCCACAATACTTCCATAATGTGGTATTGTCTGTAGACTGGGAGAAAGCCGTGGCAGAACACACTGAGTCCTTGAGGACATTTCATGCTCATGACTGGGTAGTCATGCGACTATCCTCGCACCTCCTGTGTTTCTCGTGTTGATTTCAACGTTTCTTGGTCACGCTCCAGTCACTGCGTTGCCAGACGTGTCACGGGCGTTTTTACATATATGCTTATTTGTGGCTAAATTTTTTTTTTTACAGGGTTAAGTAAATTAACGTAGGCCAACTTTACCTAACTTATACTAATTTGGAATAAAAAGGCACACGGGGGAAACTTGCGAAGACGTTTCTGTCCGACTTTGACTCGCACACACACAGTGTCCGAGTCGGACCGAAACGTTGTCGTAAGTTTCTGTTTCTTATGTGCGGGTTATTTGTGTACTAAGCCAATTTTAAGTTTAACCTAAGTTAGGTAAAATTAGAGAAGTGCAACTAATGTGGCATTTGTGGCAACGTTTCGTTCTCCAGGAGCTTTATCAAGCCAGGCTTGATAAAGCTCCTGGAGAGCGAAACGTTGCCACAATAAAAGGTCACATTAGTTGCACTTCTCTCCTTTTACCTAACATATTGTCGGTAATTCTACTAACATTAATTTAACCTAAGTTATTGAGCAGCTGAGGAGATTTTTACACATACATATGTTGTTTTATTCGCCAGAATACAGGACAAGTGTCTCCTGACACAGGTCTCAATCATAGACCACCCATTACACATACCCGTAACTTTTGATTCTTACATACAGTGAACCTTTGAAATTCCTTGCTAACGCCGTCTTGGCCCTATAACATTACTTTCCCTCATCCTTACCATACCACCACGACAGCCATGGAGGTGTGTCCTGCCTTGCCCTCTGTCGTTATGTCTGCCGCGCCTGCTAGGCCTTGTTTTCCCCAGCCCGACCTGTGATGAACTGCTAGGAAGGGAACGCATCGCTAATGCCTGTACACAGTGCTCTTGCTGCTGGGTGTAGCCCCGGCTCTTTTTCTTTTATCTATAGCTCTTTCTCTCCCAGGACTACTCTGTCCTCTATCCCACTTCCCACTCGCCCCTTGTGGGTCCTTACCTGAGAATTAATCTAGTTTCACACACCTGAGCTTCAAAACAATTGAACCCTCGTAGCAAAATATAAATCATCTACGTTACAAATTTATTAGGTTGTGATAATTCACAGTATAATGATCAAATTACCGTGGTAAATAATGTTTTATTATTATTTTTATAGTATTTTTCAAAGTACATTTTTTATAATATTTTATTCGTACGTACTATCAGCCTTTACCATGAATACTGTTTTAATTTTAATACTATTACAAATGCTGCGCCTACAGAAGAGAAACACACTATTAGTAGAGTCAAATGTGAAAAAAAATGCACCAGAACATTTTGTTAAGCTGACATCTAGACCTCAAAAGAACCTATAGATAAATTTCAATTATAAATGAGAGTTTTCCGATTGTTTTTACTATTTGGAATGCAAGGATAAAAAATGATGTGAGATGCAAAGCCCGGCACCGCACAGGCGACTGATTAGAATGTTAACCTAAACATTGATGGTAGGAATGTGGAAGTCCTAGAGAGTTATTTAAAATAAAAACATTGAGAAATCAGTGGGCATCAGCTTACTGGAAAGAAATATGGATGCCACTGAGACGATCATTGACACCACGCCTGACAAAAGCTAGTCATATTAAAAGAATTTCGTTGATAATATAGCCAGACGCTGAAACTGCAGTTGCAGCCACAGTGGCATAATAAGTTACTTTGATAAGTAAAGCGTATTACATGGTTATTAACAATGTGTGAGTGCATAAATCAGAGATATCAACAAGCATTGCGCATTTTCAATACTTGATAATTTGCTTAGTTTTACCTCGATAAGACTGATGTGATACATATGACCTAAAGAAAGAAATTACGGCAGTGTAGAAATTTTTAACTTACTATGTAGCTTCTTCAACACTAAGTGAGTTTTCTAACAGAAATTTATATTTTGGACCTATAGAAAAAGAAACTTTTTTGGGTAACCTAAAGTAACTCAACCTAACCAAACGCTGCCTATTAGCAATTCAAGGCATCCTATATTGGGTTATGTTAGATTAGGTCCCCCAAAAAAAAAAAAAAAAAACCGTTTTTCCCTTAGGCCCAAAATTAAATGCTTCTGTTACAAAACTCACTGAATATTAAAAAATTTACATACTAAAAATCAAAGCTGTTGTTCTCCGTATTGACCCATTATTAGGTACCCCAGAGAGGGTACTTATAATGGGTGGCTTGATTTTTCTTACTTGCTCCAAACTATCGTTTATAACTTGAGAACGCCTCGTCCGATCGACTTTAACTCTTCAAAACTGGTTTACTGTACCGGGGAAGGGTTCCGCAACTGTTGGCGTGTATGGGTGCTCTATGATTATTGTTATATACTCAGAGCCGGATTAAGATTTTGTAGGCCCCTGGGCTACAGGTACTGTCAGGCCCCCACGGATATTTTCAAAACGAAAAAAAATGGTAAAGAAATATTAAATTTATTTTTACAAGGCTGACCACAATTAAAAATTCAAACATTTGCTTTGCGTAATTTCTTGGAAACAAATTTCTTCAAAACATCGGTAAACTGTAAGTTGTTGAGGACATCTCTGGAGGCCCTCCAGTTGGCGGAGGCTCCTGGGCCTGGGAAGCCAGACTTGTGTATATATGGGGATACCTATCTCGGGGTCACGTTGCTGATCACAAGAAGAATTTTCAAGTTATCACATAGAAACCAGATCCGGGAATGCTCCATATAAAACTAAGGAGAGGTTATCTGCACGTGTCAGTACTGTGGCTTGTCCTAGTTACAGTACACCAAGAGTTGAAAATCTGAACCCGATCGGTGAGGCATTTTTTAGTTATAAACGGTAAACGTAGAGGAAGAAATCGAGAAAAAAAATCAGGACATTACGTACTTGAAAGGTACTCCTTGCGTTATACTTAGCTAGATACATACTTACCTAGATACATACTTACCTAGTACTCCTTTAGGGATACTTTACTAAATAATTACATATGTACGCCACTACACCATATGCTTGTCACACCACTATTACCATCACCATAGCCATAATATAAACCATTACCTGGTTGTCACACACCACCACCATCACCAGATGCTTGCCTCACCGTCATCACCACCACCACCATACAATTGTCACACCAACACCACCACATGCTTACCACTATAACACCACCACCACCATCTGCTTACCACTATAACACCACCACCACCACCACCTGCTTACCACTATAACACCACTACCACCACCTGCTTACCACTATAACACCACCACCACCACCACCTGCTTACCACTATAACACCACCACCACCACCTGCTTACCACTATAACACCACCACCACCACCACCTGCTTACCACTATAACACCACCACCACCACCTGCTTACCACTATAACACCACCACCACCACTACCACCACCACCACCACCGCCACCACCACCACCACCAGAGACCAGGGTATAGGGCAGAGGGGGGTTATGCAACAGGTTTTCCTCATGAGACTGAGAAGAGCTTCAGGGTCTTGGTAAAATGCTGACACATCTGTAAATTCCTTCATTGAAATTAAGTGTAAAAAAATAGACTCTTTACTAAGCTGACTATTCAAGTAAGAAAAATAGCACACATAGAAATAGCACAGTATGACTGGCATAAGTAAAACCGATACAAGGAAAAATGACAAGCGAATAGTAGGAAAATATGACACATCGAAGCTAACCAACGCTCACACATAAGTTAATAGACTCCCAGATTATATTTTGGTCTAGGCGTTTTGTACCAGAGATGGGAAGCGCAGAGTGTGTTGTCCTGGGACAAGGATGAAGGATGTAATTAACAGATTAGGGATCACCAAGACTGGTAATGGGAACAACCCTGTTCTGTGACTCAGTGCTGGAGGCAAAACAATGTTGGGAAGCATTGGAATGAGAATCTTCTTGCCAAGTATAGGATAGTAAGACATATGATTAAGACAAAGGAAATGATTTCTATCGTATATGATATTCTGCTGTGGAGAGGAGAGGACAGTGAGTACTTATCTAGAGTAGACAGTACTGCAAGAAAAATGGTAGTACCAAATCATGAATAAGTGGGAGCTTTTCAATAGCGAGAATGACATGTATGCCAGGGATGGGGTAGTAGTAGTAGTAGTAGTAGTATTAGTATTAGTAGTAGCTTGAGCTACTTCAGTCAAAGGAGCTATTTACTGGAAAACTTCGAGGTATGAGTGTGTGCGAGAGTGAATGTTGTACTATAGATTTTGACGATATCAGATATGAAGAAAATGAAGTAAAACATTTAGATAATAACATAAATACTGAAAAGGTAAAGATGAACAGGGAGAGAATACAGAAGAAAACTTTTCTTAGCAAGATTGCATTAATTGTCGTAGCACTGGCAACATGATGAACGAGTCGAAACTGGTCCCACGTGAGTGAAACGTCGAAGTTGTCAGGATAACGGAGACGCAGTTTGAAGACTCGGGGCGCATTTTCCGAGTGCCGCAATGAAGGGGTTAAGTTGTTACATGTTGATAGAAATAACTGGAAAGGGGGTGGGGTGGGATTGATACTATATGTCCGAGAAAGAGTGAATTTCTGGATATAAAGGCTGAAGGAACAGATACAGTATCTGTCTGGGAGAATGTCTAGGATGTGACAAGTTGATTTTATTTGTATAAAACCTTGAAAATAAAAAGCAGCCAAATCGTTAAGGCTTTAAGGCACGAATATGCAATAATATTGGGAGATTTTAATTTCAGCCAAGTTGATTGGAACTCTGGTACATAAGGAGACTTGAATGATTCTGAGGTCACCGAAGAGCTTGGTATAAGTGACTATGAATCTATAAATTTGATATTACTTGGAAGTAAGATAATTTTGGAAACTGCAGTGAAGGTCCCAGATATTTGCTTGACATATTAAAATGAAATTAGTAAATACTTGGCTAGTGTAGACTAGGATAACTTAATCAGTGCTTATATCAATGAAGATTTTTCTGGCAATCCTTTGAGCTCTCCAAAACACAGCGATGATTAGGCTTCTTTTAGTCCTGGTGTTATGAAGGTATACAAGGTCATCTTAGTTAATTGGTTTCCTATATACTTTAAAGGTTAATATCTAGCCGCCTGTGTTTAAGAGGAACGGGAGCTGTTTGTCGTTTTACTTTTCCGTCGCCTGTTGTACAGTGGACTCCACATTATTGATTGTGCGAAGGGCGATGTGAATGTTTATTGTTAGGAAAAAATTACTTATATGTCGTCTACATAGCGCAGTCACATTATGATGATGGGGATAGCTGGTAAGGTGTGTTATGGCTTGGGGTGCTCAATATAGAGGTTTGCTAAAACTGTAAACAAGGCCCTCCCAAAACATTGTATTTTTGTTCTCCATAGCTGAAACAGTTGTAATTGATACACAGCTCCACCAGATCCACGAAGAAGTCCATGCTGGGTTAGAACAAATTTAAGTTGCCATAAATGTTGTTGCGTAGCAGTGTGAAGGTCTGTATGGTGAGTACGTTATGAAGGAGGATTCCACATCAAAACTGGCTGGGCGTTTGTTCTTTATGTTAATGACTGTCATTTGGTTGATGAGGCTACAGGTGTCTGGACACGTGTTTCATGAGTGTCCCTGCCAGTTTGTGAGGCGAACTCCTGGAAACTGAAGTGATAGGTCTGAAGGGGATTTTTTATTTTATTTTGGGTAACCCATAAAGGCTTGGTGGTCTTTGGTTGCTGGGTAAGAGTTACAGTGGCTTGTTTCTGTTGGGTAAGAGGTACAGTGGCTTCTTTCTGCTGGTTAAGAGGTACAGTGGCTTCTTTCTGCTGGGTAAGAGGTACAGTGGCTTCTTTCCTTGTTCCACTCTACGAAGTATACAGCATGTCTGAGTGAGAAAGATTGGATTTGGATATGACCTACCTAGAATGAGACAGTAAGTTTGCCGCAGTGCTCCTTTGTTTTTATGTTCTTACAACACAGGAAGCCTTTATTCATTAAGACAGTGTTTTGCTCGCAGGTGAGCTTTTTCAGGTTATAACAATAAAAAGATTTATTCGTGAATTTAATGTGCTAACAAAGGCTTGTTCTGATACGTGTATTTGTACCTTCTGGCATCTTTTTTGCCTTAAAATCATTTTTCATAGTTTTATATAGTAGTTATAAGATCATATCATAAGATGTGATGGTAAGATTTCCACCTCAATAAAATAATAATTCACCACACAGTAATGTTGAAGGATCGATCAATGTTAGACACAACAGTATTAGAACATTAAGAAAATTCGCTAGTCAGGAGCTTTTTCAATTCAATACAAAGAAGTACGAGTATGTAGTTACAAGTCTGACAGTGCATGTGGCGTCAGGTGCTCCTTGATGGTTGTGTCTGGTTTAGGCAAGATGGGCCTGGTGAGAACAACTGAAATCTTAAAACTGCCAGAATCTTGTGTTATGGTATTGGTAGTGGCAATAAGAGCAGATTCTAAACAGCGCACTTGGTGCTGGTCAGTTTTCTTGACTAGTTTGACATTTTTGAAGTTCCTGAGATTGTTGTAGAAGTTCAGGTAGAGTACAGGTGTTGTGTAACTAGCCTCTTTGACGCGCATACAGGTGCTGCTCCCGGATGTATCGTTGTTTCAGACTTCTAGAAATAGAAGCGCCAGCGCTTCTATTTCTAGGTTCCAGGGATAGGGCATACAAAGGTTCCAGGGACAGGGCATACAAAGTTCCAGGGACAGGTGAGAGGGCATATAAGATTCTAGGGACAGTTGGGAGGGCATACAAGTTTTCATTGACAGGTGAGAGGGCATGCAAGGTTTCAGATACAGTTGAGAGGGCATACCAACTGGAGGCAGGTGATGTTAGGGAGAGTACCTCACATCTAAGTCTCAGAGTTGAACTTAGAACTCAAGTGTGACCGAGTGAAGTATGGGGTAAGTTTCTCTCTTAATAAACACTACACAAGCACTTCACTTGCATTGTAAAAATCTCTATCTTCACTTTAGGTAAAAATGTTCCAAGAAAGTTATACTACTTTTTCATGAATTCAAAATGAAGCTATATATACCCATGATCACACGAGATGAAGGATCATAGCTAACTTTTAAACTCATCTGTAGTGAGCTCAGCAATGAATTAATGAAACAGATATGGCGGAAGACCAACCTCTTGGACGTGTGTAGCTAACTAAAAGCAAAGCTCCTGCTTGTACACTCTGACTGCCTCGTCTGTTGTTTAAAAGGACGAAATGCTGCTGTATCGTAGGGAGTTTTTTTTTTTTAAATATTTGTAACACTGTTTTCAAGTTGTGGCTTCATATTAGTCCTGGATGGACCGTAATGTTGACTCGTTTCCTCTCCTAAGATTGTATTGTTGTAGGTTCACCGGTCTTGTCCCGTCCCGCATCTTTTCCAGCTTTATTAAGAGTGAATTACTTGTTAATTGTTAAACATTTCGTATGTTTTTTAATTATTATTTATCGAATAAACGAGGGTCATTAAGGTTGTATGGCATCTGTACACCAGTCAAGGCTACTTAACCCTTAAAATACGAATTAAGGTAAACTTGTGACGTATATATACTGATATACACTTTTTTGGTGTATATAAACAGAGATGCGCAATTCTGTGCATATACAGATATACAAACCTGTCGGTGTATATACACAGATACACGCCGTTCGGTGTACACACACACACACGGAAGTACACTTCTCTCAGTACGTACCCTCGTGTACTACTCTCCTCTTGTTAACTGTCTTGAGATTTCGGTTCATTAAAGAACCTAGTGTCTCTTCAAGAATCCGACTTATCTTGTCACTGATTCTTTAAGCACTCGACTCGTGTCGCTGTCTTTAAACGTTAAACATATTTTTTTTTTTAGTAATCGACTCCTCTTTTTTTTTGTTATTATACGAGGGCATCGTCTTCAGGTGATGAATAAAATACTGTAGTAATTCTAAATTCTTAAATTTAGAGATGAACTCTACGATCAACAGTCTAAAATTTCTACAGTAGCAGTGGTAGTAGCAGTTAGTGAAGCAGCATCAGTAACAATAACAGTAAGAACAGGAGTAACAGCAGCAGCAATAGCAGTAACGGTATCAGTAACAATAACAGTAGCAATAACAATAGCAGCAGCAGGAGTAACAGTAGCAGCAGGAGTAACAGCATCAGCAACAGCAGTAGCAATAACAGCAGCAATAACAATAGCAGCAGTAACAGTAGCAGGTGTGGAGACAGGATATACAGGTGTTGCTTGACAGGTGACAGAGAGGACTGTCACCTGTCAAGGAGCATCGTATGTCTGGTTTTTGTTTAACTTTAAAAAGCGTATGGAACTCCATAACATTCAAATTGCAGGTAAGAAGTTTTAGTGTTGATAATGATACTGTTGAAAGGAGGCTACGAGGATGAAATTGTTTTAATGTCGACAAAACAAGTTTGTTTAGCAAGACGCTCTCGCGCATTTATTTCACAAACAAACAACTTTATTTCTTTTTGAAGTATACATGTAATAATATAATGTTAAGCACAAGAGAAAGCCCCTAGCAAGCGGTGCAGCGCGGTTTTACGTAGCTAGGAACTTTTTCGGCACCTATTAAGGGCGCTATGCCAGGTATTCCTGTATATGGAAAGCAAGACCAAGACCATATTTAATGGATATCAGAGTTCTTTATTGACATTTCTTCATCCATCATCAGAATCTAAAATATATTACAATAAACGTTAGACAAATTTTCAAACATTTAAAATTATTTCTGCTGCATGAATTGAGTAACTCAACTAAGATAATTTACTCTATATGATTTTTATAAGAGATCTAACTTGGATCTCCCCATCATAAACGAGTAGGTCTACTGAAGCCCTTCCATATTCCTAGTGTCAGGGCTCAGAGAGGTAGTACGACCAGTAGACGACGTTGCAGAGAAAAAAGATGAGTGGGATGCCCAGTTGACCGATCCGTTCCACCAGCTGCAACTGACACACAAGTTCTTTGGGAGGGAGAAATTCCAATGTGTCGTTCATGGTGGCTGCAGGATCCTGCCCAACAGTTTCAGGCGACGACGATGCTGTGGCGGAGTCCTGTCGTCTTTTGAAGCTCCCGCAGGTAACATAGTTGTCCCGGCGCCTGCTGTGGCGAGTCTGTTAATTCACAAAACATGTATACAACTAGTTATGTTTATGGTCTATCCACTGAACGTGGGTCGTGCAGAACGAAATTAAACTATACACTAATATCAAAAACATTTTAATCTCAAGGTCCTCAGTTCATTATAACATCTAAGTAGCATAGATTTGACAAGTGTCAGAAGAAATTTGTTCTGATGAATATTATAAGAGTTACATGTGGAGGAGAGAATATCAATTGTTAAAGGGGAAGACCTTGGTCATATAACCAAGACCCTCTTCAGGAAACAATTGTCTTGTTTACAATGTAGCGCTTTAATGTACTAGTTATTAGTTTATTATGCAGAGCGTTAGGCAAAGACCAAGATCAGTTTAATGGCTATCGACTACACCAGGATCATGAAGGCTGCACCACCACTCAAGAATACCTTAATCCCTAAATTATGAATTAAACTCTCAGAATATATACGCTCAGAGAAATACACCTCTGGGTGTATATATCCTGTGCCCGATTTTGTAGTAATATACCTATTTATTTCTATATATCCATATTAATTTCTGACCACGGTATTACTATAGTAACTAATTATTCTTATTGAGTCCACCCTAGTTAAATCTATTAATACATTTGTGAAGAATGAATTATCTTGATAAACACAGTGGCATGTGTGGGAGGACAGGGGGGCATGTGTGGGAGGACAGGGGGCATGTGTGGGAGGACAGGGGGCATGTGTGGAGGACAGGGGCATGTGTGGAGGACAGGGGGCATGTGTGGGAGGACAGGGGGCATGTGTGGGAGGACAGGGGGCATGTGGGAGGACAGGGGGCATGTGTGGGAGGACAGGGGGCATGTGTGGGAGGACAGGGGGCATGTGTGGGAGGACAGGGGGCATGTGTGGGAGGACAGGGGGGCATGTGTGGGAGGACAGGGGGCATGTGTGGGAGGACAGGGCGAGAATCCCTCATCAGTGAACATGTCCCCTGGTAAGACAGTTTAAGTTTTGCACACTGCTTTATAATTAATCTCCGTAATGCTTATTGGCATTTTAATTAAATCAGCTGTTGTTTAATAAAGAACAATACATGAGAAAACTACCAAATTATGTGTTTATTAATTTGACTCACCACAGGCGTCACCTTGCTCACCTCCCGTTCTTTATTCTTCCTCTGAAGTCTGCAAAGCAAAGAAGTTTTGTAAAGCTAGTTCATACATTTGCATAATTTGTACCTGTATATACCCGTCAGTCTCTCTATATAGCCTCTGGGCCTGGAGTACACAGCAAGCCCGAGGTAGACTTTCCCCCTCCCGATTTTATCTGATGACTTTCTCCAAGTGAATTTTGAAATGTAATGTAGTTTAAGATACAGGAAGACAGTTACATAGAGTGGCACCAAGGAGTTCCATGAGTAAGCAGGACAACATACAGCTGGCTTGTCATTGTTAATGTGCATTTTTCTTGTAGATTAAATCTATTTTTTTTTAAATTTACGAACATACTTACTATTCTTTGACCTTTGTTTTAAAACCACGAGATAGAAAACTATGCATTAATAGGTCAAAAAACATTCTGAACTTGGATTTGAGGGTAAAATTTCAAGATGATTGATTAGTTGACTTATTGGATTTGAAGCCTATCGACTTCACGAGAGTCATAAAGGCTGCTGTCACCTGTACATCACCAGTCAAGGATACTGTAATACTAAAATAAGACTCAAAGTAAATTTTCAGCTTATTTACAATGAGAAACATCTCTCGGCGTATATACAGAAATACATGCTTCTCGGTGTATACATAAACATACGCACCTTTTGATGAATACACAGATATACACCTCTTGGTGTATACAGTGTGTGGAAGTTTCTTACATAATTTCCTAAATGTAGAACATGTAAATGAATAATATAATTGTGTAATAAAATATGATGCTGATTTGACCCTTTCGAGAAATTTCGAGTGAGGGGGGGGGAAGGTGTGGAACAGCTGCTGAGTGACGCCAGGGAGAGACGCCATATTGAATTTAATGTGTGAACACTGGCCGAGTTGTGCAATGTAATCAGGCGTTCTCGAAGGTTAATTGGGATTTTTTGGCCTGAATTTGGAATTAGGAACCCGTGTCAATGTCCCCTGCTGAAGAATTGGGACAGGAAATTTGCGGGATCTCAAGAATTAAGTGTGGATGGCGGAAGATAAATGCGGACATCCCTCACGGGGAAGTGCACCATTAGTCCTTGCATTTAGATCTCTAACTGGCCAGTGTAGGGTTTAGGTGTTAGGCAGGTGTTGTGGTTTGATCCATCTACAGTAATTAAATGGTAAGTGTTAATAGCAATTATATTTTGTGTACCCAACAAGCCTAATTATATACATTCCACAACTTTAAAAAAACAGAGTATCTGGTTTTAATATTATAATTTAATGTCAGGTCTAGCTTTTTGTGAGAGTGGTTCGGAGTGGGCATCGAAAGAGTTACAGTTCAGTGACCTGCTGTGACTTAAGTCCCACTTACCTCACCCAAATTACTTGCAGGTAATAATTCAGGTAATGCCCTGTAAGCCTCCTGCAGGTGATTTGCTCACATAAAATAATAATAATAATAATAATAATAATAATAATAATAATAATAATAATAATTATCACACAGAGATACAGGTAAAGATTTACTTTAGCTGTTCGGAAAATATGGGTGATTATGTAAATTCTCTATATATAATATAAATGTCTGCAGATAAGATCAGATTTTGTTCGGATTTTTAACCCCGGAGGGTTAGCCACCCAGGATAACCCAAGAAAGTCAGTGCGTCATCGAGGACTGTCTGTCTTATTTCCATTGGGGTCCTCAATCTTGTCCCCCAGGATGCGACCCACACCAGTCGATTAACACCCAGGTAACTATTTGCTGCTAGGTGAACAGGACAACAGGTGTAAGGAAACGCGTCGAAATGTTTCCACCCAGCCGGGAATCGAACCCGGGCCCTCCGTGTGTGAAGCGAAAGCTTTATATTTAACGTCGGTAGGAAGTTTTTTTTTTTGGTAATTCCACAAAAAAACTCAATCCAACCTATATTTAGAGTTAAATACTACTAGGTTAGGTTAAGTTGTATTCTTGGTTACTATAACAAAACTTTGGTTAAGGTTATTGGAGAGGTTGAAATCCTAGTTAGTTAGTTCAGACTCTCAGGTAAGGACCCACTAGGGGCGAGGGGGAAGTGTGGACAGAAGAAGAATAGCCGGTGAGAGGAAGAGCTGAAGTAGAAGAGAAAGAGTCAGGACTAAACCCAACAGTCTAACTACTTATATTTGAAATCCTTCGACTACACGAGTCATTAAGACTCCATGGTAAATTTTTCCACCTCTAGATATATATATATATATATATATATATATATATATATATATATATATATATATATATATATATTTTATTATTTATTAACACATCGGCCGATTCCCACCAAGGCAGGGTGGCCCGAAAAAGAAAACTTTCATCATCATTCACTCCATCACTGTCTTGCCAGAAGGGTGCTTTACACTACAGTTATAAAACTGCAACATTAACACCCCTCCTTCAGAGTGCCGGCACTGTACTTCCCATCTCCAGAACTCAAGTCCGGCCTGCCGGTTTCCTGAATCCCTTCATAAATGTTACTTTGCTCACACTCCAACAGCACGTCAAGTATTAAAACCATATGCCTCCATTCACTCCTATCAAATACGCTCACACATGCTTGCTGGAAGTCCAAGCCCCTCGCACACAAAACTTCCTTACCCCCTCCCTCCAACCTTTCCTAGGCCGACCCCTATCCCGCCTTCCTCCACTACAGATTTATACACTCTCGAAGTCACTCTGTCTCGTTCCATTCTCTCTACATGTCCAAACCACCTCAACAACCCTCCTCAGCTCTCTGGACAATCGTTTTGGTAATCCCGCACCTCCTCCTAATTTCCAAACTCCGAATTCTCTGCATTATATTCACACCACACATTGACCTCAGACATGACATCTCCACTGCCTCCAGCCTTCTCCTCGTTGCAACATTCATCACCCATGCTTCACACCCATATAAGAGCGTTGGTATAACTATACTCTCATACATTCCCTCTTTACTTCCATGGACAAGGTTCTTTGTCTCCACAGACTCCGAAGTGCTCCACTCACCCTTTTCCTCTCATCAATTCTATGATTCACCTCATCCTTCATAGACCCATCCGCCGACATGTCCACTCCCAAATATCTGAATACATTCACCTCCTCCATACTCTCTCCCTCCAATCTGATATCCAATCTTTCGTCACCTATATATATATATATATATATATATATATATATATATATATATATATATATATATATATATATATATATATATATATATATATACTATATATATATATTATATCTCCTGTGAATAAAGTTTTTCCCCATTTGAACAACCCATTTAATTTTGTGGATTTCATAGTAAATACCAAGAAGCTATGTAAATATTAAACAAAACCTCCCAAAAATGTTATTAGCAATTTTCCTATATAAAAAAAATGTCTATTACAAAATTCACTTATTATTATACACAGGTCCGTCAAGATAGAGTACAAACATTTACAAATTAAGTAAATAACATATAGTACAGTTTGTGCTTAAAGATTGACAAAGAAAATGATTTACAATAAGAGAAAACGGTACAACTTAAATGGATAACTCACGTAATAACAACAGCAAATTGGAATAGTGTCAGTACTACAAGGACAATGCACATGAACAACCAGACATCCACTGCTTTTACGTAACTTGTCTCAGGGCCTCTGTGCCTGGAAAATAAAATAATTTATTGTATTAAGATAATTATAATTAGTAACTTCATTCTGCATCGCAATAAAGGACCCCAATGGAAATAAGTAACTTTGTCTGACCTTTTTGGGTTATCCTAGGTTCTCTACACATATGCTGCTATGTAACTGTATATGTGTATACCTGAATAAACGTACTTAATTCACCATGTCATAAAACAACTATGCAAGCGCATATTAATTAAAGTAACTAGTAAAAGATACACTATTCAAGATAATAACGTATTGCTCCTTATAATGCTGACCCGTGGCTCGACTGGCAACGCACTCGCCTCACACAGTGTCCGTGTTTCAATCCCCGGCATGGGTGGAAATGTTGGGCATGTTTCCTTACACCTGCTGTTCCTGTCCACCTAGCATTAAGTAGGTACCTGGGTGTTAGTCGACTGGTGTGGGTCGCATCATGGGAGAAAATATAGGACCCCAATGGAACTAAGAGGACCCACTATATAATTCATATATATATATATATATCGTCTACAGTACCCACCACAACATGGGCAAAACGTTAGACATGTTTCCTTATACTTGCTGCCCATGTTCACCTAACAGTAAGTAGGTATCTGGGTGTTACCGGACTGTTGTAGGTCGCATCCTGGGGGACAAGATTACCTTAGGCTCCTAGAAATGCTTTGCATAACCAAGAGCTTTCTATAAAGTATGTCAGTAACGACAACTAGGTCTGTATCAGTTATAAATGTACACTGCAAAAATAAAGATTATTTGTTTTATTTAATATGCAATCCCTTCGAAACACACAACAACCAGATGATCCACTATAGTGTAGTGGATCATCTGGGTGTTGAATACATTGTGTAGTGACTACACAATGTATACCACCTCAGGACCCTAATATGCAAACCATACGTGACTTAGCCTCGAGGACCCACCATACAATGATTATACATCACCTAGAAGACCCACAGCCTCTAGGACCTACCCGACGGCAGCATACATAGACATGACGGTGAGGAGGGACGTGATAACAAGGACGGTGCGGCCGGGGATAACGTCCGGAGGCCAGAAGAAGGACGCCCATGCTACCGCTACGAACAGCGCTGAAGGTACGTACACCGTTAGTATGTGGAGCGCGTACCGCCGTGCCAGTACAATCCGTGCACGTCCCATCGACGCCGGAGCTGAAGAAAATTGAGTAATATTTATTTTTCACTAAGCATAACTGGGTATATCTGAAGTGTTCTGCTGCCCTAAATTATGATTATAGTCATATTTATAATAGTTTTCCCTGTCATAATCCATCACACAGTCTGGGTTTTATAGCTGAGGTAATGAAATCTGTCAACCTGAACTAAAAGACGTCAGTAATGCAATGAGGAGCAAGAAGTAGAGGATTGAGGATAATTATTATTAATATATTAATGGGAAACCCTAAAACTATATTAGTTATATAGCGCCCAGAAAATGGAAGGCAATCACTTTTAATCCAAGAAGAAGAAGAAACGCTGTTCCAATTGAGTGATTCAAGGAAGAGTGGGAGTTGGGGAGAAGGCTTGTGTAACGGGGACTGGGAGCGTCGCGGTACCTAACATTTATCAACATTGACCTACACCAGCCAGTTTTTATAATAATAATAATAATAATAATAATAATAATAATAATAATAATAATAATAATAATAATAAATATCTTTATTTATTACAAGTACATGTACATGGTATACAGGTCTAGCTGACATCAGTGACATACTACTATATAGAAAGTCCCTTGTTATTTTGAGCATTTCGGGCAGATTAAGTCAGTGTCCCAGGATGCGACTCACACCAGTCGACTAACACCCAGGTACCTATTTTACTGATGGGGAACATAAACAACAGGTGTAAAGAAATACGCCCAATGTTTCTGCCCTGGCTGGGAATCGAACCCAGGCCCTCGCCGTGTGAAGCGAGAGCTTTAGCCACCAGACCAACACAATCCATAGACACTAACGGAAGGAACAATTGGTGCACCAGTATTTAGTCGAGATGTTCTCCCACTCGACGCTGAACTCGTAGTTGGGTTGCTGGTCATGAACACCCTGAAGCTCTGACACCACCTCCGGCAGCCACTCCAGGCGCAGGGCTTCCTCGCTGAACTTGTCTGCGGCAGGAGGAACAAGGTGAAGTACCTGCTGGTGTTTATATGCGGGTGAGCAGCTGAAGGTTATTCATTAACTGTTATGAGGGGGAAAATGAAGCGTTTTTCTGGTGTTTTATGTGCAAATAAGCAGATGAAGATCATTCGGTTCAAACAGGTGACTAGTAATGAATTTGCTAAGATTTTCCAGAGTATTACTCATTCATCAAAGCAAAATGATTAAGTTAGAGCAGCTGGAAGACACTAATGAAAGAGTCTCACGTAAGTGACTCTCACATAAGTGTCTCCCAGCTGCTCTAACACAATCTTTTTCTCTGATAAAAGTAAGACCTAATCAACGTCTCAGTTCTCCCGTGGTTTTCCTGTACACTTAACTACCACTCAACCAAGTAACCCAGTAATTTCAGAACTAGCCATTCGTAACGAAGGTAGAAGACAGTTACCGAGAGGAGGAACGGGTGTTGTGCTTATGGCATAACAGGGATATGAAAATTTATGGTTTAGATAATATACTAGGGAAACAGCCTACAATGAACACTGTCGACACAGTTTTACAACACGGAATTCATCAAATTACTCCCAGAGATCTTTTAACACAGGACCTGAACTATGAAGTGACTTCAGTTTTGTAGGACTACAGTACTTAGGTACTGTAGTCTGATCATTTACGTTAGCTGTCTTTTACCACTGAGCCTCAAGGCTGAGCCTCACTGCCAAGACTCTGAATGAGCTTAGCCTCGGCTGCCGCTCTAGAATAACCCTTGCTCTTACTAAGTTCTTTCCCCAGCTTCAGCTCTACGGTTAGCTCTCTCTTTTTCTCTCTTATTTTAAAAAAAGAATACGAATTTAATGAATATATATATATATATATATATATATATATATATATTATATATATATATATATATATATATATATGTGTGTGTGTGTGTGTGTGTGTGTGTGTGTGTGTGTGTGTGTGTACTCACCTAGTTGTGGTTGCAGGGTCGAGACATAGCTCCTGGCCCCGCCTCTTCACTGGCCGCTACTGGGTCACTCTCCTGCGCCATGAGCTTTATCATACCTCTTCTTAAAGCTGTGTATGGAACCTGCCTCCACTACATCGCTTCTCAAGCTATTCCACTTCCCGACTACTCTGTGACTGAAGAAATACTTCCTAACATCCCTGTGATTCATCTGAGTCTTCAACTTCCAACTGTGTCCCCTTGTTGCTGTGTCCCATCTTTGGAACATTCTGTCTCTGTCAACCTTGTCAATTCCTCTCAGTATTTTATATGTCGTTATCATGTCCCCCCTATCTCTCCTGTCCTCCAGTGTCGTCAGGTCGATTTCCCTTAACCTCTCTTCGTAGGACATACCCCTTAGCTCCGGACTAGTCTTGTTGCAAACCTTGCACTTTCTCTAGCTTCTTTACGTGCTTGGATAAATGTGGGTTCCAAACTGGTGCTGCATACTCCAGTATGGGCCTAACGTACACAGTGTACAGGGTCCTGAACGATTCTTTATTAAGATGTCGGAATGCTGTTCTTAGGTTTGCTAGGCGCCCATATGCTGCAGCAGTTATTTGGTTGATGTGCGCCTCAGGAGATGTGCCTGGTGTTATACTCACCCCAAGATCTTTTTCCTTGATTGAGGTTTGTAGTCTCTGTCTCCCTAGACTGTACTCCGTCTGTGGTCTTCTTTGCCCTTCCCCAATCTTCATGAATTTGCACTTGGTTGGGTTGAACTCCAGGAGCCAATTGCTGGACCAGGCTTGCAGCCTGTCCAGATCCCTTTGTAGTTCTGCCTGGTCCTCTTCCGATTGAATTCTTCTCATCAACTTCACATCATCTGCAAACAGGGACACTTCGGAGTCTATTCCTTCCGTCATGTCGTTCACAAACACCAGAAACAGCACCGGTCCTAGGACTGACCCCTGTGGAACCCCACTCGTCACCGGCGCCCACTCTGACACCTCGCCTCGGACCATGACTCGCTGCTGTCTTCCTGACAGGTATTCCCTGATCCATTGTAGTGCCTTCCCTGTTATCCCTGCCTGGTCCTCCAGCTTCTGCACTAATCTCTTTGTGTTGTGTGTGTGTGTGTGTGTGTGTGTGTGTGTGTATGTGTGTTATATGTTAAATGTTGTGCCGAATAAGCCAAATCAACGAGTTAGCAAGGGTCTCTTCTGCCGAATAAGCAGAGTGAAAACATTTTTATGTCATAAATGCAAAAAATCAATCTGGACATGAATATATATATATATATATATATATATAATATATATATATATATATATATATATATATATTCATGTCCAGATTATATATATATATATATATATATATATTATATATATATAATTGATTTTAAGTAATATGAATGGTGGTTGTGATGTCAGCCTGCCCGGGGGCAGCAAAAAGCCACTTACAAGAGGTGGCAGTCATCAGGCACACTTGCACATCGAAGGGATACTTGGCGAAGAACATGGGACAAGCCAGTCGGGTCTGTAGACTAGAAACAGAAGCGAAATCAACATAATTTCTGATATTGCGTTACGATTTTTTTTTTGGTTACAGTTCAGCTAATCTTATTACGCACACTAAAATGTTTTGAATATTATTAACAATCGTAGATTTAGGGAAGGTGTTTTTTTTATTCTCAAAACTCCGGACGAATCATATGAATATTTGTCCATAACAGATCATTTTAACTGCTATAAGGCAATGCCTCGCATCTGAAAATCCACAATTTGAAGTGTTTCCCAACCAATTCAGAGCAATACACTGAGCAGCATGGAGGGAGAATTACAGGGTGGAGACGAGCAATGTGTTGGGTGATCTCAGGTAGATTCCCTGCACCTCCGAGACCATCTTCAGGGTCTTGATCTCTCGTGCCTCGTGGATGAAGAGGTCAGGTGTCCAAAAGTACTTTGTCAGGTCAGAGTGTAGAGGTATCATGCCTTCCCCCGGAGGTGACGCCTCACCTGTCGTCCAGCCGCGTCTCCGCCCACGACATACGGAAGTACATGGAAATCAGAACTGACTGTCGAACAAGGGAGACAAAAACAATCAGCCTGTGGTTGTGCTCACGATGCATGAATAGGCGCCACAGAAAATTGCATTACAAAAAATTTATAATAGATAAAGTTTAATTTTTAACATTTATGTGGGAGATGAAATGAACTTACCATATCACGAACATTGACATCGTAGATGTTCTTGATCGACCAGCTTATTCCTACCACGATGGGTTGATCTGTGAGGAAGACATTGTACATAGTAACAAAAGCAGCAAATCTATTACAATGCTACTACTACTACTACAACTAGTACTACAATTACTACAACTACTAGTACTGCTGCTATTATTACTACTACCATTTCTACTACTACTATACTACAAGTTACTTCTGCTACTACCACTACTGCTACCAATAATGGCTACATTAGCTGAGTACAGAAGCAAGAGTCTCGTAGTGGATACAGTTATATTAGATTCATTTTGTTGTACATTTTACTATCCTTAGTTAATGTATTTGTGTATTTACACAAAAAATGAATGTAATAAACTATCATACATGTGCAAACTGAATGTTGTATATATGACGGTTCATGTGTATGTATGTTTATGTATTTCCTCGAGAAATAAAGGTAAGATTGACACAACTATATTTACTGCTACTACTGTCACTACAACCACCACTATTACCACTACGACTATTGTCGCTACTAGTCACGACAGTTGTTATTACTACTGCCACCAGTGATTTCTAAGTAATGGCACCCGCTTCCTAGTGCTCTCACACGCTAACTGCAAGCAAGATTATTAATATTCAATGTACATTGCTAACTCCAAGACTCGCGAGGGTCACGACACAACCCACAACACTTGCGAGGGTCACGACACAACCCTCAACACTTGCGAGGGTCACGACACAACCTCAACACTTGCGAGGGTCACGACACAACCTCAACACTTGCGAGGGTCACGACACAACCTCAACACTTGCGAGGGTCACGACACAACCCATAACACTCGCTCCTCCTCAACATGGCGTCCAAATCAATATTCAGTACTTCGTATACCTAAACAATTCAAGTCTTTCTATTTAAATATAATGAATATTCTCAATATTTATTCAGGTTTTCTTAAAAAAAAAGTGCTGGTGTTTAAACACTTTAAAAATACTGGTAGGCGATTTGTTGCATTGATTCCGTAAAAAAGTAGATAAGATAAATTATGATGCATCTGTTTACTAGAGTTTTATATCATTATTTCGCATCATATTATTTGCTTCTTGTTATTATTATTATAATCATTAATATTATGATTATTAAAATATTCCACTGGGGAAGCGCTGAACCCGTAGGGGTCATACATCGTTTGTGGGGGGAAGATAACTTCAATTCCATGGATCAAGAGCCCTTCACGTGCATCAAGGCTCCACTGCCACAATTACTGGACAGACTCGAGCCTCCAACACACTGAATTGCCCCTTTGGGTTTAACATTTCATATACTTACGAGGCTACCGAAAATACAGATCGAATATATATATATATATATATATATATATATATATATATATATATATATATATATTGAACCGAATACTATATACATCAGCAGGGGACTAAATACAAATGTCAATTCTTCGAGCGGGGGCTACCTTCATGCTGGCGAAGGGCTCTTCATCCATGGAATTGGAGCTGCCTTGCCCTTATTAAGATCAAACTTGATTACTTCCCATTTCCCAAGTGCTGTTTGACTCCTACGGGCTTAACGCTTCTTCCATATAATAATAATTAAAATAATAACACGACACTTTTTTTTGTATATAAATTCATAGTAAATGTGGCCTATCATCACCTGTATGTACCTTCAAAGATATTTTATTTATTCCGTAATAATTCCTTTGTTTACCAATTCATTGGTATTTACCTTATAATGACTTCATAATATAATGGGTTTGAATCTTCATTGTAACAATACCTTGACTCATATCAAGGCTAAGGGAGCCAACCCATTAAAATTAACTGTACACCTTTTTTCCAGTCTCCATTATAAAGTTCATGTCTGTATGCGACTAAAGAAACCTGCTATGTAGGCGAAACGTTCCGTCAATGAAGACATCCAAGTGTTGTTCATATGCCTTTGCAAAAGTGTATGAACAAATGAATGTTACTGACGCAGGAGCGCTGCTGTCTGCCAACCGGTACTGAAAAAAATAGCACTAACAAAAAGCAGAGTTTTATTAAATACGACGTTTCACACCGAGACTTTCCCAAATTGATTAACTCTATGGTAGGTAAAACGTTGGTTAGAGATGGTATCAAATACAGGAAGTCCTCACGTAACGTCGCTTCGTTCAACATCGTTTCGTTATAACGTTGATTGGAAAAATAAATCAATTATCGTCCAGGAATGGAAAATATGGAAAGACTTTTAAATATCTGGATGGAGGACACGCAGCGGCGTAACTCTCCATGTTCGCTAATGGCCATACAAATTTGAAGATCTAAAGAAAAATCAGGGTCCTAGTGCGGAAAGAAACCTTCGTGGCAAGTCGTGGTTGGTTTGAACTTTTTAAGAAATGTTTAAAACTGCATAACATACAAACACAGGTGGGTCTGCAAGTGCCGACATAGAACCCTCACCTGCTTACCCAGCTGGACTATTTTTATGTCAGTTTCCTCCCTTACGGCTGTTTGTATTCGTTTTTTTATATGTAATGTATTTCTTATATAATTCTGAAAAACATGTGATACCTAAAATAATAAAAATATCAATAATAGAGTAAATATACGACTTAATAGCGCCCCCAGAGCGACATATTCCATAGTCACGGGGTCTGCAGCACTACTACCCTCCATCTCACCTCTCCCTTGCTATAGGAACTTAACTCTTGTTCATATCAATTAGCCTGTGGTAAAATTGGTTTCGTTATACGTCGTTTTCGCGACGACGCTAAGTGAGGACTTCCTGTACCAACATGCAAATAAGTTGGATTGACAAAGCTCCGTCAAATAAATATTAGCGCTACGCTTTTATACCGACAGATTATGGGTTGCAATAATAAAATATACTTTGCTATAAGTTTCTTCCAGTAATATTACTGAAACAAACGGAATTTAGAACAACGGCAAAACATTAAAGCGTAGTTTTAAGCTACAAAAAAAGGCTTAATGTCTATTGATTTTATACAAAAAATGTAAATAATCGGGGAGTTTCACGCGAGACTTGTGTCTTAGTGTGTCAGATTGAATTATTGATACCGTTAGAGAATACTAGTGACTGTAAATGATACAGTTGAGTATAATAGTGTATTTGGTACAGTATGATCATACAAGTGACTAACTGTTACAGTCTGAGTATACTAGTGACTGTAATATATAGTTTGAGTATACTAGTGACTGTAATATATAGTTTGAGTATACTAGTGACTGTAATATATAGTTTGAGTATACTAGTGACTGCAATACATAGTTTGAGTATACTAGTGACTGTAATATATAGTTTGAGTATACTAGTGACTGTAATATATAGTTTGAGTATACTAGTGACTGTAATATATACGTTTGAGCACATTAATTACTGCAGTTGATGTAGCTTGAATAATAGTGACTAACTGATAGTCTGAGCATACTAGTGACTGTAATTGACACAGTTTGAGCATACTAGTGACTGTAATTGACACAGTTTGAGCATACTAGTGACTGTAATTGACACAGTTTGAGCATACTAGTGACTGTAATTGACACAGTTTGAGCATACTAGTGACTGTAATTGACACAGTTTGAGCATACTAGTGACTGTAATTGACACAGTTTGAGCATACTAGTGACTGTAATTGACACAGTTTGAGCATACTAGTGACTGTAATTGACACAGTTTGACCATAATAGTGATTGTAACTGATAGTTCAGGCATACGTGCGACTAATTAATACAGTTTGAGCAAACTAGTGACTGTAAATGATACAGTTTGAACTTAATGACTCTGATTGATGTAGTTTCAGTATACTAGTGACTAACTGATACAGTTCGAGTATGCAACAGGAATAGCTCAAAAGCTTTCATTGAAAATTTGAAGCCTATCAGAAGTCATTCTCCAGTAAATAATCTGAATCCACCGATTAAAAAAAAAAATGTTCGTAGAATTTCACATTTGGACCTACACAGTAAACGTATTGAATGCATTAGTGTTAATTTTCTGAAGCCACACTAAGAAGCTACTGGGATGCACTGTTATTACGTTATTGCATTCAGGGGACAACACTAAACCCGTATAAATCATGCAGCGCCTAAGGAATGGCAGACAATGAAATTCAATTCAAAGAAATAGCGGACAACTCCATTTCTTTGGATCAATAACCCTTCACGCCATCAAGGTTTGTGAGGAGTGCTTACTAATTTAATAGGTCATCTCTCTGAGCACTGCTAGGCGTTCAAAGGGACAGCCACAGCTGTCACCAAATTGTTGTAGATGGGTTCCAGAAACGTAATGGAGGCGTTGGAGTAATATGCAATTGTTCTGCTGGGTTTTATTAATGTAGATGGTCGTTACGTCAGCCAGCCGCATCCTATGATGTTAGTGTCTACATCGTAACTGCCTTGGGACGCAAGATCAAGATCAAGAGAGTTTAGGTAAGATCCCATGTGGGGTGAGCTAGGAAGACGGGATAGGCGAAGAATAGCGGTGGAGAGGAGTGTCCACAGTCGAAGAAAAAGAGCCAGGGCTTAACCCAGCTGCTAGGCGCTCGTGGGACGAACTTGGAGAAAACAGGAAGAGCAAGATGTGTATGCATCGGTCTCGTGGTATTTGAGGTTTTGAGTCTTGAGAAGCTGACAGTTTCTAGGTCGCAGGAGAGGGTAGGCAGGTAGGAATATCAGAGGGCAGCACACAGGTGCTAGTTATAGGAGTAATTGAGGAGGCAGGTTTGCAGTGGAGCCATTTTCAAACTTGATGAAGCTACTTCTGGAGAGGTGGTATAGTTTAGTCTTGTTATTGAAGGTGAAACGTAGAGGCTTGATGAACTCAAGAACTTGGATGAGTGTGAAGTGAAGAGGTGATTAACAGGCATACTTGACTGTTCCAGCACCGAGGCCTTTGTAGAGCTCAGTGCAAATCATGGTATCAGCATTCGTTGGAGAAGTGTAGAAGGTAAGGTTTTCCCACGAGGGTGTACTGGAGTCGTCATTATCTTCTGAAGTGGATTCATTTGGCGAGTCTACAATGGTGTTAGCAGGTGACTGAGGGTCGACAGGAGCAGTGGAGAGGTGTAATGGTGGTGTAACAGCAGGTTGGGAGGCGTGGGAGACGGTGGTTGAGGCAGCATGATCATCGTTGTCGGCGGTGGAAGTGGTTATAGAAGTTACAGGGGCAGTTGCTTGGGCAGGAGGCAGGTCTGCAGGTGCAGTAAAGTTCACCACGTTGGGAAGGATCTTGAGGATGTTGTCTGAAGGTGTGGAGTCCGGGAAATTGAAGGCAGGCATGTTGTTCAGACGGAATAGTTCTTTAATAGTGGTGTTGAAAATGCCGGGGTTTGCTGCATTTGCATTTGCAAGGGAGGGAGCACCGTCGGGGAGTGGAGAGAGAGAGTTGCTGGGCGAAGGTGTCTGTAAGAGTGGCGTGTAGAACCTTGGTAGTGTCGGCTTGTAGTTTGGTTATTGCTGCATATGTCGGTGAATTGATGTTCTTCAGATCTTTAGTTTTCTTCGATATGATTTCTTTCCTGAGTGGGCACTTAGCTGCAAGGGTATGATGATTACCCTTGCAGTTAAGACATGTTGGAGCCGTAGTGATGGTGCAGGATCTAAATTCGTGTCCATCATTCCCACATTCTGAATAAAACTTCTTATCCTTGATGGGGCAGTCCTTGGTGGTGTGATTATAGGAGTAACAGCTCCAGCAGTGGGAGACGTGTGTGAAACGTTCTGGTTTTATATGGCTTGGGTGAATGTGGTAATATGAGATGGCCAGACCGTCAGAGAGAGCTTGGGCAGCCATGGAGATGTCTGAGAATGTGATCTTTAGCATAGATGAGGCGTTAGGGATCTTCGAGATGCTATCTACCGAGGCCAAGGTGTTTTGTTCCTCGACAGATGTATTCAGTGCTTCAGTAGAGAGAGAGGTGACGATCTTGTCCAGTCTTTTCACAAAGACCGAACGTTTCGCCTTCAAGAATGGAGACGGGGATATGGTGAATTGTGTTTGTAGGGTCTTGACTGAAGAGTCGTCCATTAGTTTTGAGGCTTCATTATCGTTTGTGCAGGCGACAATGAAGGTGTCCTTCAGAGAGTGGATTGCCGTAAATTTGACCTGCAGGCAGGTCCTAACGGCGGTAGCTAAAGCTAGCTTCGAGGAGTCATTGATTACTCTATTCACAGGCTTGATTTTCACACGATGCGACAGCATTGTGAGAAAGGAGGTGGCGCTTGTAGAATATAAATTCAGCTCCCCAGTGGAGATCGAAGGGAGACCTCTTGCGCGAACTGTGTCTTGCCAGTAGCAAGATCAGCAGTGGTCAGCCATGGGACGCCCGCCGGGCGCCGGTGTCATGCGCTCAGTGTCACACATGCGCAGAATAGTGTGTGAACTCATACAGGTCAGCGTCAGTGATCTATCAGCGACTCAAACTCAACTTTCACATTCCGTAGCTGTGACACTAAGTAATGGACTTCTACTTACATACCACTGGATACCATTGGATGCGACCCACAACAGTCTACTAACATGAAAACACCTATTTACTGCTAATTGAATATGGGCAGCAGGTGTAAAGAGACAGAAGAAAACAACAGGCGGGCTGTACATTTCGACCTCTAAGGTCTTCTTCAGCAGATATATGGGAGTGTGAGAAACGTAGCCTTACAAGGGGGAAAAACGTTGCACCTCACTACTTTAAAGTGATGCCACATCAGAGGCAGCTCAAGTGAAGAGAATAAAGGCACTGTACTGAAGTTTTATAAAGATCTAGGGTTGGAATCAGAGTTTTAGGAGCCAAGTCACCGCTGCTCTTTTGAGACGCTGAAGGTGGGTTTGGTTTGCATGAGCGCTGACGCTAAGCTCTTTCGTTTGAAACTGCGTTACGAACCGTGTGGGATTTTAGTGGAGTCCCATTGTAAGTTGTAGTGTGACGTGTTGTAAAATTCTCCTGAGCACTAGTTTGTCTTATGTACTCGCAGCACCCCAGGATCATATGCAGCACCCCAGGATCATATGCAGCACCCCAGGATCATATGCAGCACCCCAGGATCATATGCAGCACCCCAGGATCATATGCAGCACCCCAGGATCATATGCAGCACCCCAGGATCATATGCAGCACCCCAGGATCATATGCAGCACCCCAGGATCATATGCAGCACCCCAGGATCATATGCAGCACCCCAGGATCATATGCAGCACCCCAGGATCTTATGCAGCACCCCAGGATCACATGCAGCACCCCAGGATCATATGCAGCACCCCAGGATCATATGCAGCACCCCAGGATCATATGCAGCACCCCAGGATCATATGCAGCACCCCAGGATCATATGCAGCACCCCAGGATCATATGCAGCACCCCAGGATCATATGCAGCACCCCAGGATCATATGCAGCACCCCAGGATCACCTGTAACACTCCCAAGATCACCTGTAACACTCCCAAGATCACCCGTAACACTCTCAAGATCACCCGTAACACTCCCAAGATCACCCGTAACACTCCCAAAGATCACCCGTAACTCCCAAGATCACCCGTAACACTCCCAAAGATCACCTGTAACACTCCCAAAGATCACCCGTAACTCCCAAGATCACCCGTAACACTCCCAAAGATCACCTGTAACACTCCCAAGATCACCTGCATCACCCAGGTTCACCTGCTCTCGGAAACCAGTTTAGATATTTAAGGCTTAATAATAATAATAATGATAATAATAATAATAATAATATATGGACATTACCTGTGGGAGGGGTAACTGAGGAGTTCCCTGGTGGTGGCGGCACTTCAGTCATGTCATAGTCGTCTGGTAGGAGACTAAGAAATCTGGTGCCCACCTCGGAGCTGTTGCCACACCACCTGGGATGAATAAAAATGCAGTTATTAAGAAACATAGAAGAGTTCTGTAGTAGGTTCATGCTAGGTAGGTCTTGCACCAACCCATTCTCAACCATGCACTTGTCTAACCTATTTGGAAAGCTACCTGAGGTGCTTGCTACAATTACTCAGCAGTTCTGCATATCATATACACCCACCCACCTACACATATCTGGAAAAAATAGGCATGAGAGGTTGATATATAAAATGAATACGGAATTGCGAAGAACAGCCAACGGGGAGAAGAAATGGAGAAGAACAGCCAACGGGGAGAAGAAATGGAGAAGAACAGCCAACGGGGAGAAGAAATGGAGAAGAACAGCCAACGGGGAGAAGAAATGGAGAATCACAACCAATCCAGACAAGGTCCTCATTAACACCATCTGATGTTATGCCTTAGCAATTGATAACAACGGAGGTATCTCCACCAGAGGTACACCTATCACCATTAAAACCCCGAAAAAGATCCTGTTCTTCGAGATCGACAGATTACTCCACTCCACATCACACGTCACCAAAAATGTAAGCTTAACAAAAGCCTCCTCAGTCAGCTATACAGGTTTATTCATAGCCTCTCTCATATCAAGAAACACCTATATACGATTATGATAAGACATATATACTTGAATATCTTTGCTTGATCATGTCGCTAACAACAAAAACCAATGTTAAAGCTACAAAGGCACTCCGCTTTATCACAGGCACCAGATTGAGGGACAGAATGAGAATGGAAGATCTGCACATCCAATAGGAGATCGACGCAATAAATGTCCGGCTGGACAAACTAAAGAGGCGACAATTTATACTATGCAAGAACTCTGTATACCAGACAGAGAAAACCCACCCCAGCTAACACCACTGAATACACAATTAATACACCTTCCCATAGAACCCACAGGCTGTCCCTCCAACAAAGAGTCCGACGTTGCATACACAAGGAGGACTTCCCAAGACCAAAGATTCCGAGTGACCTCCCTGAAGATATAGAAGAATGGATAACACCAGAACTAGACTATGTTCAAGATAGATAAAACCATCCTTACTATTGATACCTTACTCCCACGATAACCTACGGCAGAACACCGCCTCGGAATTAGATAAGTTGACCACCAACTCCAGCAGGTGCCTTACAATTAGCCCAGAGATCTTGCCTCCTGTGAAGCGTAAAAAAATGGCAATTACACAAATGTTCCCACCACCAATTCACTGTCACGACTCACTTACGCATCTTGTATACAAGTGTGTCTCTGATGGGTGGTTTGGCATACCCAGTCATCTGATTATGCATTACACACACACACACACACCTTTATTAATAGACGCCAAAGTGGTTGGGCCACTTACCTTTATTGCCCCGTCTCCTCACCCCCACCCACCTCTCCTTCACATTCCATCCTTACCTATCCTTCTTCCCTCCCTAACTTACCAGACCTCTGGTTGAAGAAACTATGAACTTTTAAACACACACACACACACACACACACACACACACACACACACACACACACACACACACACACACACACACACACACACAAACACACATGAAAGACTTTAATACCAGGAACATAGACTTAGAAATTTGTAATAAAAAAAACATGGAGGTCTAGACAATATGTAACATGTGAGAGACATATGTCTTACATGTATCCGCATGTAAAATATGTGAAATACATGAGAAGAGAGGAGGATAAAGGGATGCATCAATAAAAAAAAAAAGTGTCAGAGCATTAAAGAGCTACAGAAAGCAAATGACAGCACAAAACAAGGAAGCGAGTAGAGAAGACAGGAACGAGTACACAAGGGTGAGAAGAGAAGAGAGACAATATGAGAATAATATAGTGCGAGGGGCAACTCAGAACTGAAATTGCTACACAGCCACATCAGATAGAAGGATCAAGTAGGGTTAAGGAAATTAGGGAAAGAGCTTACGGAAAACACCAAGATCTGCTCGGAACTGAACACAAGATTGAAAAGTGTTTATGGCAGAATCCAGTACGATGCCAGAGATGAAGCAACAGGGTAGTCAAACGGCAACAGGGTAGTCAAACGGCAACAGGGTAGTCAAACGGCAACAGGGTAGTCAAACGGCAACAGGGTAGTCAAACGGCAACAGGGTAGTCAAACGGCAACAGGGTAGTCAAACGGCAACAGGGTAGTCAAACGGCAACAGGGTAGTCAAACGGCGAACGGAAGACCTTAATGCATCAAGGGAAACAATGAAGACAGCCAATTGGACCTGATAACATATCTCTATGGATGATGGAAGGATAGATAGAAGCACTGTGTAACCCACAAGGAAAAATCATTAGCAGGTCACTAGTAAGAGGGCATCCACCAGTAAGATGGAAAACAGCATAGCACAAAGTCTTGCCTGATAACCTTCCAGTCATTCAATAATTCCAGAAAGGTAACACAAGTGCATTTTTTAGCATCATATGAATTTTTTTTTTACATAATTTCCTAAATGAAGAACATATGAATGAATAATACAATAATTGTGTAATAAAATATGATGCTGTTTGGACCCTTCGAGAAATTTCGAGGGAGGGGAGGGATGGGGGTGGAGAGCAGCGAGTAGGGACGCTTGGGAGACGCCATATTGAATTTAATGTGTGGACACGGGATCGAGTTGAGCAATGTAATTCGGCGTTTTCCTAGGCCAATTTGAGGTGTATCGGCCTGCTGAAGAATTGGGACAGGAAATTTACGAAACCACCATAATAGAGAGGTGAGAATGGAAAATGAATGATGTGGCATCATTGCACCTCACCCAGGGAAGTACACCATGTTATTTAACAGTTAGATACTGACTGGCTAGTTAGATTCTATTTGTTAGGGAGGCGTCAGGGTGTGTTAATATAAAAATTTATCTTTCAGGCATGGTGTTTTAATAATTACAGATACTGTTAATTAGAAATTTTACCCTGTCGGGTGCTGAAATTGTCATACACTCCACTAAACTTTAATTTACCAGAGTAGCTGGTTTTAATATTATAATTATTAATTTAATGTCAGGTCTAGCTTTTTGTGAGAGTGGTGAAGTGGGCAGTCGAAGGAGTTGCAGTTCAGTGACCTACTGTGACTAAGTCCCACTTACCTCACCCAAATTACTTGCAGGTAATAATTCAGGTAATGTCATGTAAACCTCCTGCAGGTAATTTACTCACATAATAATTATGATAATAATAATAATAATAATAATAATAATTTTCACACATGTACATTCATGTTGGTCCTGTAACTCACGTAAAGAAGAGCAGGAAAGCGACTGTGATGATGTCCATGCTAGTGGTGAAAATGGAATTTTTATTAGGATTATTTTATCCCCGGTGGATTAATAAAAAAGCTTAGCAGTGTAATTTGATTGTATTGAAGACCTTAGTTCCTTCGCCAGGATATGATTCACAACAATCGACTAAACAATAGGCTATTAGATGTTATTAAAGATCAGCTTCAACTAGACTATTACCAACTACCTACGGGAGTTTGCACTACTAATTGATGTAGACTTAATTAAATGTAAACTCTTGTAGCGGAACTTTTATCACAATCTGTATCACAAATGCTCAAAAAATCTAAATATTTCATCACTCAATTCTGAAAAAAGTCCTGAGCAATTGTCCTTAAGACGAGTATTATCTCAATAGCAATGATTATATTTTGCTATAATGTACGTTACTCAATTAGTTAATTATGCAAAAGTATCATTAGTGTTGTTAACAGTTCATTACTACTTTAATTGTCTTAGGTAGCAAAATGCCATTACGACCACCACAGCGCTGCCACTACCACCACCACAGCGCTGCCACTACCATCACCACATCACTGCCACTACCACCACCACAGCACTGCCACTACGACCACCAAAGCACTGCCACTACCACCATCACAGCTCTGCCACTACGACCACCACAGCACTGCCACTACCACCACCACAGCACAGCCACTACCACCACCACAGCACTGCCACTACCACCACCACAGCACAGCCACTACCACCACCACAGCACTGCCACTACCACCACCACAGCAAAGCCACTACCCCCACCACAGCACAGCCACTACCACAGTACTGCCACTACGACTATTAGGGGTTGCATATTAGACAGCGGTCCACCACCACAGCACAGCCACTACCACCAGCACAGCACTGACACTACCACCACCACAGCACTGCCACTACCACCACCACAATACCACTACGACCACCACAGCTCTGCCACTACGACCACCACAGCACTGCCACTACGACCACCACAGCACAGCCACTATCACCACCACAGAACTGCCACTACCACCACCACAGAACAGCCACTACCCCCACCCCCACCACAGTACTGCCACTACGACCACCACATCAATGCCACTACCACCACCACAGCACAGCCACTACCACCACCACATCACTGACACTACCACCACCACAGCACTGCCACTACCACCACCACAGCACAGTCACTACCACCACCACAGTACTGCCACTACGACCACCACAGCACTGCCACTACCACCACCCCAGCACTGCCACTACCACCACCCCAGCACTGCCACTACCACCACCACAGCACTGCCACTACCACCACCACAGCACAGAGACTACCACCACCATATCACTGTCACTACGACCACCACAGCACTTCCACCACCACAGCACTGCCACTACCACCACCACCACCACAGCACTGCCACTACGACCACCACAGCACTGCCACTGTCACCACCACAGCACAACCACTACCACCACCACAGTACTGCCACTACCACCACCACAGTACTGCCACTACCACCACCACAGCACTGCCACTACCACCACCACAGCTCTGCCACTCCCCACCACAGCCTGCCACCACCACAGCACCGCCTGCCACCACCACAACACTGCCACTCCATCACCACAGTCTGCCACTACAACCCCCATTCTGCCCTCCACCACCGAGTCTGCCCTACCCCCCACAGCACTGCCACTCCACGGCTCTCCCTCCACCACCACAGCACAACGCGCCGCCACCCAGCCTGCCACTACCACCACCACAGCACTGCCACTACCACCACCACGCACTGCCCTACCACCACAACAGCACTGCACCACCACAGCTGCCCTCCACCACCACGCTCTGCCACTTACCCCCACAGCCTGCCACCACCACAGCACCGCCACTACCACCACCACAGCCTGCCACTCCATCACCACAGTCTGCCACTACAACCACTACAGTCTGCCACTACTACCACCACAGTACTGCCACTACCACCCCCACAGCACTGCCACTACCACCACCACAGCACTGCCACCACCACAGCACCGCCACTACCACCACCACAGCACTGCCACTACCACCACCACAGTACTGCCACTACCACCACCACAGCTCTTCCACTACCACCACCACAGCACTGCTACTACAACTACCACCATATCACTACCACCACCACAACTCTGCCACTACCACCACCACAACTCTGCCACTACCACCACCACAACTCTGCCACTACCACCACCACAGGTCTGCCACTACCACCACCACAACTCTGCTACTACCACCACCACAGCTCTGCCACTACCACCACAGTACTGCCACTACCACCACCACCACAGTACTGCCACTACCACCACCACAGCCTGCACCACCACCACGGTCTGTCACTCCACAGTCTGCCACTACCACCACCACGGCTCTTACTACCCCACCACAGCACTGCCCCACCACAGCCCGCCACTACCCCCCACAGCACTGCCACTACCACCCCTGTCTGTCACTCCACAGTCTGCCACTACCACCACAATCTGCCACTACCACCACCACAGCACTGCCACCACCACAGCACCGCCACTACCCACCAGCACTGCCACTACCACCACCACAGTACTGCCACTACCACCACCACAGCTCTGCCACTACCACCACCACAGCACTGCCACTACCACCACCACAGCACTGCTACTACAACTACCACCACCACAACTCTGCCACTACCACCACCACAACTTCACCTACCACCACCACACTCTGCCACTCCACCACCACAACTCTTGCCTACACCACCACAGCACTGCCACTACCACCACCACAATACTGCTTACAGCTCCCCACATCACTCCACCACACACTCTGCCACTACCCCCACCAAGTGCTGCCACTACCACCACCGCTCTGACTACCACCACCACAGCACTGCCACACCACCACGCACTGCTGCTACACTACCACCACCACAACTCTGCCACTACCACCACCACAACTCTGCCACTACCCCCACCACAACTCTGCCACTACCACCACCATAGCTCTGCCACTACCACCACCACAGCTCTGCCACTACCACCACCACAGCTCTGCCGCCACCACAGCTCTGCCACCACTTCTGTTACCTCCACACCTCACCCCCGACACCCGGAAACTGGTGGTGGTGGTATTGATGGTTACGGTGGAGGAGGTGGTGGAGTTGGTGGTGGTGGCGGTGTTGCTGGAGCTGGAGGTGGTGGTGGTGGTTGTAGTGGTAATGGTATTGGTGGCAGTGGTGGTGGAGGTTGTGGTGGTGGTGGTGTTAATGGTGGTGGAGGCTGTGGTGGTGGTGGTGCTGCTGATGGTGGTGGAGGCTGTGGTGGTGGTGGTGGTGGTAATGGTGATGGAGGCTGTGGTGGTGGTGGTTGTGCTGATGGTAGTGGTGGTGGTGGTGGTGGTAATGGTGGTGGAGGCTGTAGTGGTGGTGGTGGTGCTGATAGTAGTGGTGGTGGTGGTGGTAGTGGTGGTGGTGGTGATATTGGTGGTGGCGGTGGTGGTAGTGGTGGCGGTGACGGTGGCCGTGGTGGTGGTGGTGGCGGTGGTAGTGGTGGCAGTGACGTTGGCCGTGGTGTTGATAGTGGTGGTGGTAGTGGTGGTGGTGATAGTGGTGGTGGTGTCGTGTGGGTATTGAGAGAGGTAATTATGGTTGGAAATAAGTTCACGAATGGATGGTGGAGTAGATATATTACGTGAGAGAGGAAGAGGAACCCAGCACCTCCTGTCCAGTCGTAGGTCTATGGCGTAGTCAGGCCGACGCAGGTCTCTGGGCACACACATGCATACAAGCGTCTGACGTCACACGCAAAGGGACCGGCTGACTGCCTCCCATTCACAAGGCTCAGTGTGGACCCTACATAATAATAATAATAATAATAATAATAATAATAATAATAATAATAATAATAATAATAATAATAATAATAATAAAAAAAGAAAAACTTTCACCATCATTCACTCCATCACTCTCTTGCCAGAGGCGTGCTTACACTACAGTTATAAAACTGCAACATTAACACCCCTCCTTCAGAGTGCAGACACTGTACTTCCCATCTCCAGAACTCAAGTCCGGCCTGCCGGTTTCCCTGAATCCCTTCATAAATGTTACTTTGCTCACACTCCAACAGCACGTCAAGTATTAAAAACCATTTGTCTCCATTCACTCCTATCAAATATCAAATAATAATAATAATAATAATAATAATAATAATAATAATAATAATAATAACAATAATAATAATAATAATAACAATAATAATAATAATAATAATAATAATAATAATAATAATAATAATAATAATAATAATAATAATAATAATAATAATAATAATAATAATAATAACAGTAATAATGTATACATGAACGGCGTGGTTGAAGCTTAGTGGCACAGGTGTCAGGAGAGAGGCCGAGGACTCGACTCAGTGATTGGTTGGCTATTGGGGTTTAAAGCTTACCAACTACACAAGAGTCTCAGGCTGCATGAAACCTGTTCTCCACCAAACAAGAATACTGTAATCCCTAAAATAGGGGATCAGAGAGAACTCTCAGTGTATCTACGCTGAGAGACACGTCACTCGCTGTCTATATACAAGAGCTGTCTACCTACAGTATGTCAGGCAACCTAACTCCTGGGAGGTCCTCAGGCAGTGCACCTAACAACAACTTAATATACCCCTGGCTTGTATCACTGTGTATATACAC
>WNWK01007245.1:0-96136 GCA_009830355.1 Cherax destructor | reverse complement strand
GAGATTTGCCGTGTCCTCAATGGATGGCAATCATGCAGATCCTAGTATCATCTGCAAAGAATGATATGGTGGTATGGTTTACATCTCTATGTCTGATATGAGGATGAGAAACAGGATAGGGGCGAGTAATGTGCCTTCTGGAACAGAGCTCTTTACTATGGCAGCTTCCGATTTAACTCTGTTTACCACTATTCTGTGTTTGATTGGTTAGAAATTGAAGATCCATCTGCCTACGTTGCCAGTTATCCCTGCAGAACACATATTGTGTGCTATTACACCATGATTGCACTTGCCAAAGGCTTTTGCATCCAAGACCATATCATAGTGGTCCAGTAGTTGTAAGAGGCAGGAGCGATAGTTACGACAACTCCACTCCAAGTTATTTTTTTAGTGGTAGGAAACAAAGAAAATGGAAAGCAATAACCAAAATAGTTCACCACCTTGGAGCCTTAAAGGTTGGACTGGAGGCACAGCCAGTGGCCCCTCCAGACTCGCAACTACTGATGCCAACAACAAAATCCCCCCAACAAACATGCAACACGACCTCATTTATATTTGCTAATGTACAGGGCCTTAAGCCATCCACCAACAAAATACCTTTCAACAGTGGACTTCTAGGGAAGTCAAATGCAATGTTTGCAACATTCACAGAGACCCACTCAAAAGATTACTTTGAAAATGAAATATGGATACCTGGGTACAACTTTTTCAGATGCGACAAACAGGCAACAACGGGGGGTTGGCCTGTATGTCAGAGTCGCTCATTTGCACGGAGATACTGAACACCACAAATGATGTAGTTGAAGTTCTAACAATAAAAATCGAGAACCAAAACTTAGTCATTGTGCTTGTATATAAGCCACCAAATGAAACTTCCCAACAGTTCAAGGAACAGCTATCGAAAATCGACTACTGTCTGGAAAACCTTTCATCCCCATCCCCAAACATCTTGCTGCTTTGTGATCTCAATCTAAGACATACAAAATGGAAGATGAAAAGTCACACACACATGAGCTGCTGAATTTCTGCAATAAACACACGCTAAGTCAGCAGATAGTGGAGCCAACAAGACTGGACAGCACACTTGACCTTATTTTCACAAATAATGAGAACTTTTTAAGAAACATAATATAAAATACAACTAATTCTGATCACAATCTGCACAGGGGTCCTGATCAGCAAAATGCTTACAGCTATGAGGGTACCTTCACCAAATTCAACTTCAACAACAAGAACATCAACTGGGACCAGGTAAACTATGTCCTAAATGAAACATGTTGGGAAGATATCTTAAATAACATGGACCCTAAACAGTGCCTTGAAAAGATCAACTTTCTGGTTGCTGAAGTATGTAAGGCATATTACCCCTGAGGTCAGTGGTCACGTGTGGTCATACCTGTCCTAAGCTGTCTGGGAATTAGCGTGGGGTGTTACCGAGCACATGGCTAGCTGCAGTGTTTTAGAATCTCAGGTTAAAATGCTGAAGGAGGTTCTACGTCTTCAGGAGGAAAATAGGAGGCTGACGCCTAGGAGGGTTTGGGAGTGAGTGTGAGATGGTTGGTGCTGGTGAGGAAGAAATGGTTACCAACAGTGAGAGTGGGAGCCACTTTAAGTGGCAAGTGGTTCACAATTCAGGAAGAAGGAAGATAAGGAAGATTAATAGAGAAGATGTGAAGGTAGGAAATCGATTCTCTGTTCTCCAGGACGAGTGTACTTCAGTGGTTAGTGAGGTTAAAGGTACCACTGACTCCCCTGCTAATCAAAGTAAGAATATTCTGATTGTGGGAGATTCTCAGGTAAGATATATGGACCGTGCTTTTTGTAACAGAGATAGGAAGGGTGTGCCTCCCAGGAGCTGGTGTTGGTGACATAGTCAGCAGGTTGGATAATATTGTGTCAGGTAATGAGAACAAGCCCATTATCTGTCTTAGTGCTGGTGGAAATGACATTGGGAAGGGCAGAAGACAGGAGCTACTAGGTAAGTACAGGTCAACCATAGAAGTAGTTAGGTCTAAGGGAGGGATCCCAATCATATGTAGCATTTTGCCTAGAAAGGGAGTGGGCAATGAATGGATGTCTAGGGCAATTGGTATAAATTGCTGGCTAGACAGCTAATGCAAGGAACTTGCAATTCCATTCATTGATAACTGGGACAAATTCTATGGCAAACGTGATATGTATGCAAGGGATGGGGTTCATCTCTCTGGGGCTGGAGTGGTTGCATTAGCCGATTCGATTGAGGGGGTAATTGGAGACTTGTCTAGGACTTTAAACTGATAGATTATAGAGGTATGGGTGTTTGTGGGAAACAATCAGGCTGTAGTATTAGGCCTGGAAACAGCAGATATTACCAGGATACCTCAGGGATATGTTTAAAAGACAATATTCAAAATAAAGTTGCAAGTAAAGGCAAAGCAATTGATCAACAAACAAAGAGAGATATTAGAGGGCAACGAGTGACTAGCTGCCTTAAGGTTTACTATACAAATAGTAGGAGTCTAAGAAATAAGATAGATGAGCTAAGATTACTTGCAAGTGCAGGTAATATAGATAATATTGCTATAACAGAGACCTGGTTCAACCTGAAAGATAGAGAAATGTCTTCCGAGTGCATCATACAGGGTTATAAACTATTCCACACTGATAGGGTCAACAGAAGGGTGGTGGAGTGGCGATGTATGTCAGAGATAATTTAAATTGTTGTGTTAGACAAGATATAAGATTAGAAACTTCGGACACAGAATCTGTTTGGCTACAGTTTCTCGATGGTCGTGAAAAATTAATTTTGGGTTTGATTTACAGGCCCCCAAGCCTGGATAGGGAGCGCAGTAAGCTGCTATGGGACGAAATTCATAAGGCGTCTAGATATGAAAATGTTGTGTTAATGGGAGATTTTAACTTTAGACAAATTGATTGGAACAATGTGACAGGTAATCTTGAGTCTAGTGACTTTCTTGATACGGTTCAGGATTGTTTTTTAAAACAGTTTGTGACAGAACCAACTAGAGGTAGCAACTTGCTTGATTTGGTTCTTGCCAACAAAGAATCACTAATTAATAATCTTGAGGTTAATGAAGTGCTTGGGGAAAGCGATCACAAATCACTTAGTTTCAATATATCATGGAATTATCCAGGTAACTGCAATCAAGTCCCTGTTCCAGACTTTCGCTTAGCCGATTTCATGGGGCTGAGAAATTACCTAGGTGGGCTAAATTGGGATGACCTGACTATGGATCAGGTAGGTGGTTTTGGTTGCCAATATGACGTTTTCCAGAGCGTAGTTCTAGCTGCCCAGACAACTTTTGTTCCGAGTAAGGAAATTAGATCTAACAAAAATGATCCTAAATGGATGAACAACAGATTAAAACATCTCATTGGTCAAAAGAGAGGCATATATAGGCGTATCAAAAGAGGGGATGAACAGATAAGAAATCAATATTTTCAATTAAAGAGAGAAATAAAAAAAGGAACAAGAAAAGCAAAAAGGGATTATGAGGCTAAGGTCGCAAGGGATTCGAAGACTAACCCAAAAGGGTTCTTTCAGGTATACAGAAGTAAGATTAGGGACAAGATAGGCCCACTTAAGAGTAACTCAGGACAGATCACGGACAGTGATAAGGATATGTGTGAAATTTTCAATACTTACTTCCTCTCAGTTTTTACTCAGGAAGATACTAGCGGAATACCAGAAATAATAAATTATGTTGAACAGGAAGATAATAGACTATGCTTGATTGGGGTAACTAGTGACATGGTCCTCAGACAAATAGAGAAATTAAAACCTAACAAATCCTCAGGCCCTGATGAACTGTTTGCAATAGTTTTAAAGGAATGTAAAGAGGAACTTAGCAAACCTCTGGCATATCTTTTCAATATATCACTACAAACTGGCATAGTCCCAGACAAGTGGAAAAGGGCAAATTTAATACCTATTTATAAGGCAGGTGACAGGACTTTAGCTTCGAACTATAGACCAATAAGCCTTACCTCCATAGTTGGTAAAGTTATGGAATCAATAATTGCCGAGGCAATTCGTAGCCATCTTGAAAAGCATAAATTGATTAATGAATTTAAACACGGTTTTACAAAGGGGCGTTCCTGTCTTACGAATTTACTAACTTTTTTCACTAAGGTGTTTGAGGAGGTAGATCATGATAATGAATATGATATTGTGTATATGGACTTCAGTAAGGCTTTCGATAGAGATCCACATCAGAGGCTATTGGTGAAACTTAAGGAACACGGAATAGGAGGATAATTTTTTTTCCTGGGTAGAGGCATGGTTGACAAATAGGCGGCAGAGAGTTTGCATAAATGGAGAGAAATCAGAATGGGGGCACGTCTCAAGCGGTGTTCCACAGGGGTCAGTTTTGGGCCCCCTGTTGTTTACAATTTACATAAACGACATAGATGAGGGAATAAATAGCAACATAAGCAAATTTGCTCGCGACACCAAAATAGGCCGTCCAATTCATTCTAATGAGAACATTAGAGCACTCCAGAATGATTTGAATAGACTGATGCAGTGGTCGGAGAAGTGGCAGATGCAGTTTAATGTAGACAAATGCAAAGTTCTAAATGTTGGGCAGGACAATTACCATGCCACATATAAACTGAATTATGAAGATCTTATTATTTGTGATTGCGAGAAGGATTTAGGAGTTCTGGTTAGTAGTAATCTGAAACCAAGACAACAGTGCATAGTGTTCACAATAAAGCTAACAGAATCCTTGGCTTCATATCTAGAAGTATAAATAACAGAAGTCCTCAGGTTGTTCTTCAACTCTATATATCTTTGGTTAGGCCTCATTTGGATTATGCTGCACAGTTCTGGTCACCGTATTACAGAATGGATATAAATGCACGGGAAAACGTACAGAGGAGGATGACAAAGTTGATCCCACGTATCAGAAATCTTCCCTATGAGGATAGACTGAGGGCCTTGAATCTGCACTCTCTAGAAAGGCGTAGAATTAGGGGGGATATGATTGAGGTGTATAAATGGAAAACAGGAATAAATAAAGGGGATGTAAATAGCGTGCTGAAAATATCCAGCCAAGACAGGACTCGCAGCAATGGTTTCAAGTTGGAAAAGTTCAGATTCAGGAAGGATATAGGAAAGCACTGGTTTGGTAATAGAGTTGTGGATGAGTGGAACAAACTCCCGAGTACCGTCATAGGGGCTGGGACATTGTGTAGTTTTAAAAATAGGTTAGATAAATACATGAGTGGGTGTGGATGGGTGTGAGTTGGACCTGATTAGCTGGTGCTACTAGGTCGGATGCAGAACTAATTCCTTAAGTGGAAGTGACCTGACTACCTGGAGAAGGTTATTTCCAGGTGGGGTGCGGGTGGGTGAGAGTTGGTCCTGACTAGCCTGTGCCACTAGGTCAGATGCCGTGCTCCTTCCTTAAGTGAATGTAACCTGACCTGGCTGGGTCGGGGCATTGGCTTAAGCCGGTTGGAGACTTAGACCTGCCTCGCATGGGCCAGTATGCCTGCTGCAGTGTTCCTTCTTTCTTATGTTCTTAAGAAAAAAGAAGAGAAGTAGTAAACTGGAGAGAGAGAGAGAGACGCTCCCTCAACAGGAGAAGGCGAAGAATCATTGAGTTACTCAAGAATGCTAGATTATCCGAAAGGCGGAAGGAAACTAACCAGGGAAGTGAAAAATACTAAACTTAAGTTAAAGGACTTATACAAGATCCAGGAGAGACAAGAGGAGCTAAAAGCGATTAGAGAAATTGAAAGAAATTCGAAATATTTCTATTCAAATGCCAAAAACAAAGCAAAAACTACATCTATTATATGGCCCCTGCTCAGATAAGACGGATCCTACACTGATGACAACAAAGCAATGAGTGAAATACTGAAATCAATATTTCACTCAGTCTAAAGATAGACAATAAAAATATTTTTTTTTCATGAATGAGCCCCAAAACCCTGTCAATGTATGCCAAATTTCTGACATAACTAACTCCACTAGACTTTGAGAAAGCCAATGACAACATGCCCATGCACTCAGCCCCAGGCTCAGACTCGTGGAACTGAGAGTTCATTAAGAACTACAAGAAACCCCTCTCACGTGCCCTAAGTATGCTATGGAGAAGGAGCATAGACACGGGCGAGATTCCAGTCACTAAAAACAACGGATATAACCCCACTCCATAAATGTGGAAGCAAAGCAATAGCTAAGAACTATAGACCAGTAGCTTTAACGTCCCACATCATAAAAATCTTTGAAAGAGTTCTAAGAAGCAGGATTGTAAACCACTTGGACTCCCAACAATTGCACAATCCAGGGCAACATGTCAGCCACAGTCACCCAACGACACACTCAGCCACAGTCACCCAACGACACACTCAGCCACAGTCACCCAACGACACACTCAGCCACAGTCACCCAACGACACACTCAGCCACAGTCACCCAACGACACACTCAGCCACAGTCACCCAACGACACACTCAGCCACAGTCACCCAACGACACACTCAGCCACAGTCACCCAACGACACACTCAGCCACAGTCACCCAACGACACACTCAGCCACAGTCACCCAACGACACACTCAGCCACAGTCACCCAACGACACACTCAGCCACAGTCACCCAACGACACACTCAGCCACAGTCACCCAACGACACACTCAGCCACAGTCACCCAACGACACACTCAGCCACAGTCACCCAACGACACACTCAGCCACAGTCACCCAACGACACACTCAGCCACAGTCACCCAACGACACACTCAGCCACAGTCACCCAACGACACACTCAGCCACAGTCACCCAACTACACACTCAGCCACAGTCACCCAACGACACACTCAGCCACAGTCACCCAACGACACACTCAGCCACAGTCACCCAACGACACACTCAGCCACAGTCACCCAACGACACACTCAGCCACAGTCACCCAACGACACACTCAGCCACAGTCACCCAACGACACACTCAGCCACAGTCACCCAACGACACACTCAGCCACAGTCACCCAACGACACACTCAGCCACAGTCACCCAACGACACACTCAGCCACAGTCACCCAACGACACACTCAGCCACAGTCACCCAAGAAAACACTCAGCCACAGTCACCCAACAACACACTCAGCCACAGTCATCCAACAACACACTCAGCCACAGTCACCCAACAACACACTCAGCCACAGTCACCCAACAACACACTCAGCCACAGTCACCCAACAACATTCTACCACCACACAACTACCACCATCAATCCACCAACCTACTCCCTCAAAACACTAACCTCCTGCGCCTACCAATCTCCTACTCCACCAACCCCCTCCCCCACCCGCCTCCCTCCCCCTTCCAACCTCCTGTCCCCACCAGCCACCCTCCCCATCATCCTCCTTCCCTACCAACAACCTCCCTCACCCGCCTCCTTCCCCACCAGCTTCCTTCCCCCCACAACATAATTTCCCAAGAGTCAGTATAACACTCCACGCTTGTCTTAAGTATTATTTTTGTGTCAAGGTAATTATGACTATGGACCCCCTCCCAATACCACTCACCCTCTCTCGTTCCTCACCCCTCCCTCGTTCCTCACCGTCCCTCGTTCCTCACCTCCGCTCACCCTCCCTCGTTCCTCACCCCCCGCTCAGCCCTCCCTCGTTCCTCAACCCCGCTCAGCCCTCCCTCGTTACTCACCCTCCCCGCTCACTCTTCTCGTTCTTCACCCCCGCTCACCCCTCTCTCGTTCCTCACCCCCGCTCACCTCTCCCTCGTTCCTCACCATCGCTCACCCCCGCTCAGCCCTCTCGTTCCTCACCCCCCGCTCACTCCTCTCGTTCTTCACCCTCCGCTCACCCTCTCTCGTTCCTCACCCATAGCTCACCCCTCTCTCGTTCCTCACCCCCCCTCACCACTTGCTTCTCCCAAACCGGAACTTCGGCATCACCCTAAATCCAAAAGGTAACTTTATTATAATTAATATAATTGACCAGAGCAATTACTTTCAATCATGCTATGAGTTATTACTGCGCTGGTTCACCACTATCCACAAATCACTGCGCTGGTTCACCACTATCCACAAATCACTGCGCTGGTTCACCACTATCCACAAATCACTGCGCTGGTTCACCACTATCCACAAATCACTGCGCTGGTTCACCACTATCCACAAATCACTGCGCTGGTTCACCACCATCTACAAATCACTGCGCTCGTTAATCAATATCCACAAATCACCGAATCAACCACTGCTGCTTTTTTCATATATAAATAAAAATAATGCTAATAAAAATAATTAATAAGAAAGAGGAGGAAATGAATGGGATTGAGGATCCAGTGGAAGATGATTAAAACATAAAACATTATGGAAACTAAAAATTTACTGAACATTTCGACTATTACAAGAGTTTATTGCTAAACCACCAGACTAGACTTATATTCACTGGAGCGCAGGCGAGAGAGATATATCATAATCTACACCTGGAAGATTCTGGAGGGACTGCTCCCTAATATGCACACACAAATCACGCCATACGAAAGCAATAGACTTGGTAGACGGTGCAATGTACCCCCAGTGAAGAGTAGGGGCGCCACTGGTACACTAAGAGAAAACACAATAAGTGTCCGGGGCCCAAGACTGTTCAACAGCCCCCCACCAGCCATAAGGGGCATTACCAGTAGGCCTCTGGTTGTCTTCAAGAGGGAGCTGGAGAGATACCTAAAGTGAGTGCCAGATCAGCCGGGCTGTGGTTCGTACGTTGGACTACATGCAGCCAGCAGTAACAGCCTCGTTGATCAGGCCCTGATCCACCGGGAGACCTGGTCATAGACCGGGCCGCGGGGACGTCGATCCCCGGAATGCCCTCCAGGTAGGTAGCTTGCTCACCGCTGGCTTACTCTCCACCGGCTTACTCACCAGTTTCACCTCTCAGTGATACATGTTGGTATGTCACAGGCTGACTCCTGAGACAGCCATGGCTATGTGGGCCAGCGGGCTAATAGCAACAGCCTGGTTGAACAAGTTATATGAGAAGCCTGACCACAGGCCGGGCTTTGAGGGTGTAAAAACTCTCGAAACCAGCCACAGGTAAATTAAAGGGCTGCTACACCACTGGCACACACACAGAGAGAGAGAGAGAGAGAGAGAGAGAGAGAGAGAGAGAGAGAGAGAGAGAGAGAGAGAGAGAGAGAGAGAGAGAGAGAGAGAGAGAGAGAGAGAGAGAGAGAGAGAGAGAGAGAGAGAGAGAGAGAGAGAGAGTTAGTTTTATCAATTTAAAAACAGGGAATGAAAAAAAACTGGTGGATCGCAGGGATGAGAGGGGCACCACGAGGGAAAATTAATCACCTGGTCGGTGCAAATTTTTAGCGAGTAATTTACGATGGTGCGGTGTGGCTGACTGTGGAGGGAGGAGGGGGAGTCATGCGCAGGGCGAGGGGGGCCGTCAAACACAGGGAGGGAGGAGGGTATCATGAACAAGGATGGAGGAGGCCGTCATACACAGGGAGGGAGGAGGCCGTCAAACACAGGGAGGGAGGAGGGTATCATGAACAAGGATGGAGGAGGCCGTCATACACAGGGAGGGAGGAGGCCGTCAAACACAGGGAGGGAGGAGGGTATCATGAATAAGGATGGAGGAGGCCGTCATACACATTGAGGGAGGAGGCCGTCATACACAGGGAGGGAGGAGGGTATCATGAACAAGGATGGAGGAGGCCGTCATACACAGGGAGGGAGGAGGCCGTCATACACAGGGAGGGAGGAGGCCGTCATACACAGGGAGGGAGGAGGGTATCATGAACAAGGATGGAGGAGGCCGTCATACACAGTGAGGGAGGAGGCCGTCATACACAGGGAGGAAGGAGGCCGTCATACACAGGGAGGGAGGAGGCCGTCATACACAGGGAGGGAGGAGGGTATCATGAACAAGGATGGAGGAGGCCGTCATACACAGGGAGGGAGGAGGCCGTCATACACAGGGAGGGAGGAGGCCGTCATACACAGGGAGGAGGAGGCCGTCATACACAGGGAGTGAGGAGGCCGTCATACACAGGGAGTGAGGAGGCCGTCATACACGGGAGGGAGGAGGCCGTCATACACAGGGAGGGAGTAGGCCGTCATACACAGGGAGGGAGGAGGCCGTCATACACAGGGAGTGAGGAGGCCGTCATACACAGGGAGGGAGGAGGCCGTCATACACAGGGAGTGAGGAGGCCGTCATACACAGGGAGTGAGGAGGCCGTCATACACAGGGAGTGAGGAGGCCGTCATACACAGGGAGGGAGGAGGCCGTCATACACAGGGAGGAGGAGGCCGTCATCACAGAGGGAGGAGGAGGCCGTCATCACAGGGAGGGAGGAGGCCGTCATACACAAGGAGGGAGGAGGCCGTCAAACACAGGGAGGGAGGAGGGTATCATGCACAGGGAGGGAGGAGGCCGTCATACACAGGGAGTGAGGAGGCCGTCATACACAGGGAGGGAGGAGGCCGTCATACACAGGGAGGAGGAGGCCGTCATACACAGGGAGGAGGCCGCTACACAGGGAGGAGGAGGCCGTCATACACAGGGAGGAGGAGGCCGTCATACACAGGGGAGGTGAGGAGGCCGTCATACAGGGAGGAGGAGGCCGTCTACACAGGGAGTGAGAGGCCGTCATACACAGGGAGTGAGGAGGCCGTCATACACAGGGAGTGAGGAGGCCGTCATACACAGGGAGTGAGGAGGCCGTCATACACAGGGAGGGAGGAGGCCGTCATACACAGGGAGGGAGGAGGCCGTCATACACAGGGAGGGAGGAGGCCGTCATACACAGGGAGGGAGGAGGCCGTCATACACAGGGAGGGAGGAGGCCGTCATACACAGGGAGGGAGGAGGCCGTCATACACAAGGAGGGAGGAGGCCGTCAAACACAGGGAGGGAGGAGGGTATCATGCACAATTAGGTAGGAGGCTGTCATACACAGGGATGAAAGAGGGTGCCATGCACAATTTCGTGCCTGGAATATTTTGTGGAGGAGGAACATGGACACGGAAATCCTTACTAACCACAAAGGTGGCAGCAAAGTAGATTGTAAAAAACTGAAGACTGATAGGGCTAAAGTCCCATATTTTCAAAAACTTTGAGTGTGTTACGAAGCAAGACAGTTAGACACATACAATCACAACAGTTGCACAACTCAGGGCAGCGTGGGTTTAGAGCAGCTCTCTCCTGCCTCTCGTAGTTTGACCATTCTGACATGGTCTTAGATGCAATGGAAGACCAGGAAAATGCAAATGAAGTTTACACTGACAAAAGCCTTTAACGGGTGTTATTGTGGTTGCAATAGCTCACAAAATATTTGCAAAAAGAATAGCTGGAGAAGAGGGTAAACTGATATTTAATATTCTAACGAATAGAGTGGAATTAGATTGCCATAGAGAAAAGCTCTGTTCCCCAAGACTCAGTACTGGCCCCTGTTTTCTTCATTTTAATATCGTACATATACATTAATCATAGCACTGTATTATCCTTTGCATCGAGACTATACTAGAATCTGCGTGAATGCGCCATCCATTGATGACACGGCAAACCTCCAAGCTGATATACACTAAATCTTCCAGTGACAAAAATATGCTTTTCAATGAGGCCAAATTCAAGTTCCTTCGTTAGGGAAAGAAATAAAGACAGGAACGGAGTATAATACAAACTCGGATCAAGTCAAGAGAGCGTAAGATTAATGTGAGTGACCTTGGAATGATCGTGTCAGAATATCTCGCTTTCAAAGATCACCAGTGTCACTGTCGTAATCGGAAGAAAATGAGAAGCTGGATTACTAGAACCTTCAGAACAAGAGATATCAAACTAAGTCCCTTGTTCTTTCTAGGCTGGAGTACTGCTGTACTCTGACAGCCCCGCTCAAGGCAGGCAAAACTGCAAACCTGGAGAATGCACAGAACCTTCACTGCTCGCATATATATTCAGGTACTGGAGGGAAGGGGTCACAGGAGGGAGATAGAGGGGGTCACAGGAGGTGGAGGAGAGCACGGAAGGGAGGTGGATATTTTTCCTTATTTAACAAAATTGGATGCATCAACAGTGTGCTGCTACACTATTCTACAGTATATGGTATTCTATCACGCAAGGTGGATTTCATACAAGGTGTTTAAATCCGCCCGTCTGAGAAGGGAGACTTACAAATACTAAAAATACCATAGGGGCGGTGGAGGTCACGGGAGGGACGTATACCACTGATGTTTCGAGAGGTTTTCTACTCTTATAGCACGACCCTGGGCCAGGTTTGTCTGGGGCTTGCCTGGCCAACCATAATGTTGCCCGTTGCTGCTGGCGGCTCGCTGACTCACACATCCATCTTAGCCTGGTTGATCTGGCACTTGGAGGAAATTGTCGAATTTTTCTTTTGAAGACTTCTACACTTGTTCTGGCAGTGTCTCCGATATCTTCTGGAAAGATGCTAAACAGTCTTGGACCCCCGAATGTTGATACAGTGTTACTTATTATGCCCACGGCGCCTCTGCCTTTCGTTGGGTTTATTCTACACATTCTCCCATATCTCCCTTTCCAGTATGTTCTCATGGCAGTGTGCAGATTTGGGACCAGGCTCTCAAGCACCTTCCACGTATATATTATCATGAATCTTTCACTCTTCCACTCCAGCGAGTACATACTTAGGACCTCGTGACGTTCCCAGTAATTTAAAAGCTTTATTTGCTCTATGCTGATCGTAAATGATCTTTGAATCTGTTCCAGCTCTGAAATCTCTCCTCTGAATGGAACTGTGAACACAGAACAATTCTGTAAGCGAGAGAGCACAAGTATTTTTAAAGTTCTGTTTATCAACCCCGTCATTTTCCTGGCCGTTGTGACATTTGTCCCATTGTGTTCTTTGAATGAAAAGTTATTTGACATTATTACTCCTAGGTCCTTTATAAGTTACTTTACTTCTATTTGGTAAGAGTCTTGTGTTTTGAGTTCATTTGTTCCTTATCTAACCAGTTGGAACTTGTCACCCGTGAACATTATATTGTTATTCAATGCCCAATGGAAGATTTTGCTCAGATAATTCTGCAATTTTTTCGTGATTTTCATGCTTAATTTGGTATCAGCAGCAAATAACTATTTAAAACTCTGGCAAATGTTTTTACCTATGTCAGCCATGAGGATGAGTGGTAAAGGTGGTTGAAACAGTTTATTGCGGTGGAGGCAGGTGACGGGCGAGTGTTGGTGGGGTCACTGAAAGAAGGTTATAGGGGACACGAAAAGGAAGTTGTGAAGGTCAGGGAAGGAGGGTTGTGAGGGCCAGGGATGTTGTGGGGGCCAGGGATGTTGTGGGGGCCAGAGATGTTGTGGGGGCCAGGGATGTTGTGGGGGCCAGGGAAGGGATGTTGTGGGGGCCAGGAAGGGATGTTGTGGGGGCCAGGGAAGGGATGTTGTGGGGGCCAGGGAAGGGATGTTGTGGGGGCCAGGGAAGAGATGTTGTGGGGGCCAGGGAAGGGATGTTGTGGGGGCCAGGAAGGGATGTTGTGAGGGCCAGGGAAGGGATGTTGTGGGGGACAGGGAAGGGATGTTGTGGGTGCCAGGGAAGGGGTGTTGTGGGGGCCAGGGAAGGGATGCTGTTAGGCCAAAGAAGGGATGGGAGGGGGGTGAGGGCCAGGGATGGGAGGGCGGAGGGCCATGGATGGGAGGGGGTGGAAGGCAGCTGCCAAGCGCGACACAGAACTAATTAATTACAAATTCACGCCAAATGGAGACACTACTGCCTGTGTCCAGTTATGGCAAGGATGAGAGGGAGGGAGAAGACGGAAGATGAGGGAGAAGACGGAAGGAGGTAAGCAAAAGGAGGGAGGGCGTTAGGAAAACGGAGTGAACAAGAGGAGAGAAGAGGTATGGGGTGAGGAAGGAAGTAAGGGAAGGACGAAGGGAGGGAGGGAAGGAAAAGGCTAGAGAGGAAGAGGGGATAAAGGGAATTGATGGAAAGAGGCGAGGGAGAAGATTGAGATACGTGAGGAAAGAATATGGAGAAGGAAGGAATGGAAGGAAGAGGGAAGGAAGGGTGGAGGATGGAGGGGAGGAAGGAGGAAAGGGAGAGAGGAAGGGAGGGAAGGGAAGTAGGTTACTTTGTGATATATGTGAGTAACGATGGTCTTTGATAAAGCATTATAAATCATCTGCGTGTGTCCTCTATCTCTCTCTCTCTCTCTCTTCCGTACCTACCTACTGGAGGGCATTCCGGGGATCGACGTCCCCGCGGCCCGGTCTATGACCAAGCCCCCCGGTGGATCAGAGCCTGATCAACGAGGCTGTTACTGCTGGCTGCACGTAGTCCAACGTACGAACCACAGCCCGGCTGTTCTGGCACTGACTTTAGGTATCTCTCCAGCTCCCTCTTGAAGACAACCAGAGGCCTACTGGTAATGTTCCTTATGGCTGGTGGGAGGCTGGTGAACAGTCTTGGGCCCCGGACACTTTGTGTTTTCTCTTAGTGTACCATTGGCGCCCCTACTCTTCACTGGGGGTACGCTGCCAAGTCTATTGCTTTCGCATGGCGTGATTTCTGTGCATATTAGAGAGCAGTAACTCCAGAATCTTCCAGGTGTAGATTATATCTCTCTCGCCTGCGCTCCAGTGAATATAAGTCTAGTGCTTCCAGGCGTTCCCAGTAGTTAAGGTGTTTGATGGAACTTATACGTGCAGTAAAGGTTCTCTGTACATTCTCTAGGTCTGCAGTTTCGCCTGCCTTGAATGGAGATGTTTGTACAGCAGTATTCTAGCCTAGAGAGAACAAGTGATTTAAAAAGGATCATCATTGGCTTAGCATCCCTTGTCTTGAATGTTCTCATTATCCATCCTATCAGTTTCCTTGCAGATGTGATAGTGGCATTGTTGTGGTCCTTGAAGGTGAGGTCTTCAGACATTACCACACCCATGTCTTTCACATTACTTTTCCGCTCTATTGTGTGATTAGAATTTGTAGTATACTCAGTCCTAGCTATTATTTCCTCCAGTTTTCCATAACGGAGTAGTTGGAATTTGTCTTCATTGAACATCATATTGTTCTCTGTTGCCCATTGGAAAACTTGGTTTATATCTTCTTGGAGATTTGCCGTGTCCTCAATGGATGACTCTCTCATGCAGATCCTAGTATCATCTGCAAAGAATGATACAGTGCTATGGTTTACATCCCTGTCTATGTCTGATATGAGAATGAGGAACAGGATAGGTGCGAGTACTGTGCCTTGTGGGACAGAGCTCTTCACTATGACATCATCCGATTTAACTCTGTTTACCACTACTCTTTGTGTTCGATTGGTTAGAAAGTTGAAGATCCATCTGCCTACTTTTCCAGTTATCCCTTTAGCACGCATTTTGTGTGCTATTGCACCATGATCGCACTTGTCAAAGGCTTTTGCAAAATCTGTGTATACTACATCTGCATTTTGTTTGTTTTCCAGAGCATCTAAGACCATATCATAGTGGTCTAGCAGTTGCGAGAGGCAGGAGCGACCTGCTCTGAAACCATGTTGCCCTGGGTTGTGCAATTTTTGGGAGTCCAGGTGGTTTGCTATCCTGCTTCTTAGAACTCTTTCAAAGATTTTTATGATATGGGACTTTAAAGCTATTGGTCTACAGTTCTTAGCTACTGCTTTGCTGCCATCTTTGTGGAGTGGGGCTATATCCGTTGTTTTCAGTGACTGTGGAATCTCGCCTGTGTCTATGCTCCTTCTCCATAGCATACTTAGGGCCCGTGAGAGGGGTTTCTTGCAGTTCTTAATGAACACAAAGTTCCACGAGTCTGGGCCTGGGGCTGAGTGCATGGGCATGTCGTCGATGGCTTTTTCAAAGTCTAGAGGAGTTAGGGTTATGTCAGAAATTTGGCATACATTGGCAGGGGTTTGAAGCTCATTCATGAAAAAAAAAATTTAAGTTGTCTATCTTTAGACTGATTAGTGGCTCGTTGAACACAGTCATATTGAGATTTCAGTATCTCACTCATTTCTTTGTTGTCATCTGTGTAAGATCCGTCTTGTCTGAGCAGGGACCCTATACTAGAAGTGGTTTTTGCCTTATTTTTGGAATATGAAAATAAATGTTTCGAATTTCTTTCAATTTCACTAATCGCTTTTAGCTCCTCTTGACTCTCCTGGATCCTGTATGAGTCCTTTAACTTTAGCTCAATATTTTCCACTTCCCTGGTTAGTGCTTCCTTCCGTGAATCAGATAGTCCGGCATTCTTGAGGAGCTCAGTGATTCTTCGTCTTCTCCTGTAGAGGGAGCGTCTCTCTCTCTCCAGTTTACTTCTTCTCTTCTTTTTTCTTAGAGGAATATGCCTTGAACATACTTCAGCTACCAGGAGGTTGATCTTTTTAAGGCGCTGCTTAGGGTCCATGTAATTCAAAATATCTTCCCAACATGTTTCATTTAGGGCATAGTTTACCAGATCTCAGTTGATGTTCTTGTTCCTACCGTCATTCTGAACATCCACGTGACAGTGTCAGTGTTACCTATACTAAAGCCGGATTGCGAGAACAGAATTACTTCCGAAACCTGTCAGAGGTATGTCACAGGTATATCAACATGTCAGTCTGTCTGTTAGACAGTCCCTCTCCCTCTCCCTCTTCTCTCTCTCTCTCTCTCTCTCTCTCTCTCTCTCTCTCTCTCTCTCTCTCTCTCTCTCTCTCTCTCTATTGCACTAAAATTCACTTCGTAAAAATGTGCGAGTGAAAATTCGCCAACATCCCACGGTCCATTAGGTACCTGGGGAGTGGCTGACACCCTCTATATTCCCCAAGCTAACCCCCATTCTCTTCCCCCTCCCCCTTATTTAATGCCCCCTCCTATGAGTCCCTCACCCCGTATTTTCTCATTATCTACTTCCCCTCACCCCTATTGCCTTCCATCTAACTTTTCTCTGGCTCTCCTTCCTTCTCCTGTGTCGCCATCCCTTTTCTGCGCCACAATAAACCGGTGATATCACAATATGCAAAAATAACCACGGTGAAAAAATAGTGAAGTTTCAAGTGCTTTAACGATTTCTCATATGTTGAAATTATTATTATTATAATAAAAAAGAAGCACTAAACCACAGGGGTCATACAGCTCATATGTTGAAAGATCATGAAAGCACATGGAATTTCACTTTTTTTCAATGTGGTTATTTTGACCATATCTGGCTGGTGTCACCACGCTACCTTACACTGATTAGCTCCTGATGACGTAAGGAGAATGTGGAAGTACTTGTGCTGAATATTTCCATCCCCCCGTGGTTTGTCTTGCGCGCGTACGCAATATATATATATATATATAATGTCATGCCGAATAAGTAAAATTGGTCAATTAGCAAGAACTCATTTAACATTAAGTCCTTTCTAAAAATTTCTCTTATACGTTTAAAGATATATTTTTTCATTTATGTTAATGTAAAAATTAATAATTTTGTAACAAAAGAACCTTAGAAAACTTACCTAACCTTATTATAACAAGCGCAATTTAATTTAGCCTAATCCAACTAAATATATTTTAGATAAGTTTACAATAGTTTAATAATTAACAAAAAATATTTTTTTCGTTTACCTGGAGAGGGTTTCGGGGGTCAACGCCCCCGCGGCTCGGTCTGAGACCAGGCCTCATGGTGGATCAGGGTCTGATCAACCAGGCTGTTACTGGTGGCCGCACGCAAAATGACGTACGAACCACAGGTTCAGAATGTTTTTTGCGAAATTATTGCATACACAAATTTTCGCTTGCCTTATTCGGCAAGAAGACCGTTGCTATTTAAGCAAAAATCGCAAGTTTTACATATTCGGCACATTATATATATATATATTATTGTGACCATGAACGAGTGGTATTGAATCAATAACACTGCGACTAGCCGGGGATTCGAACCCATGTAGTTTTGGCCCTGCCTCGTGGTAAGCGAAAATCACATAACGCCTTAACCCACTGGACCCACACAATCCTACAGGAACCAAGCACCCAGCCAAGCTAGGTGTGTTACTCTTGGTCCGAGGACATACGGTGGTGTGGGTGCCTCTAAGCTAATTTCATTCTTTTCCCTGTTTGGTGTACTAGCCTCCACAAGCAGTATGTATATTATTGTGACCACGAACGAGTGGTATATATATATACAGGAGGCACTCCACATTCGCAAGGGTTAGGGGATCAAGAACTTCGCGAATCTTGAAAATTCGCGAATGTTTGGTGCGCAAATATGATGTAGGGAAATATAATAATACTGTACTGTAACGTTCGCGAATGTTTTGATGCGCAAATATATTGTAGAGAAATATAATAATATATATTACTTAGCCTAATACTACTTCCTTAACCTATTGAACCACGAACAATCATAAAATACATGAAAACATCGTAAAATATTGTATATACATGTTATGGTTTAAATATGATTGGGCGGCTGGGCATTCGCGAATGTATGTATGTGTATATATATATAGTAATGCATCCATGAACGTGTGGTTTGAAGTAAATAAATACTGCAACTGGCCGGGAATCGAACCCCTGATCCTGTATCATTCTTAGGAGAAGCCCACCAAAATTCTGAGACACTTTAGTCCACTCGGCCATCAAAGTTGATGCAAGCACCTGGGCACCTGATGTTGAAGCAGTAATGGCCAAGTGGACTAAGGCGTCTCGGAATTTTGCCGTGCTTCTGACGAGGCGTGCTAAAGGATCGGGGGTTCAATTCCCGGCCAGTCGCAGTACTTATTTGCTTAAAACCACTCGTTCGTGCATGCATTAATATACGAGAATGCTATTCTTAGGTTTGCGTTCGAAGAAGATCAGATATAGAGAGAGAGCGTAGGAGATGGTACAGGAGAAGAAAACGGGTTACTGAATTGCTGAAAAACACAGTTATGTTGCAACAGAAGAGAGATAGCCTTAACCGAGAGATCACGGAATTAGAGCACAAACTTAAGATGTCATACCTGACAGAAGAAGTACAAAGGGAACAAAGAGCCATACAGGATATTGCAAGAAACCCAAAATATTTCTACTCCTATGCAAAATCCAAGCTAAGAACTACCTGTAGAATTGGACCATTATTGAGAGGAGATTCGTATACGGACGATGAACAGGAAATGAGTGAAATTCTAAAAGAACAGTATGAGTCAGTGTTCAGCAACCCACTAAATGACAGCAAGGTAGAAAATGCAGAAATATTTTTCACTCCAGCAGAAGGCTGCGCAGACCACCTAACCGACATTAGTACAAATCCCATAGATTTCGAAAAAAAATGGCCAACATGCCCACTCACTCAGCACCTGGACCAGATTCATGGAATGCTTTATTTATAAAGCAGTGCAAAGTACCATTAGCAAGAGCCCTTAGTATTCTGTGGAGAAAGAGCTTAGATCTAGGTGAAATTCCAGAGGCCTTAAAGAGTGCAGACATAGCTCCTTTGCATAAGGGAGGTAGTAGAGCACTAGCTAAAAATTACAGACCAGTAGCCCTCACTTCTCACATCATAAAAATCTTTGAAAGAGTGATGAGACGGCAGATTACAAAGTTCATGGACCAGCACAACCAACATAACCCGAACCAGCATGGCTTTAGAGCGGGTCGATCATGCCTGTCACAGCTGCTGAACCATTATGACAGAATTACGGAGGCATTGGAGGACGACCAAAACGCAGATGTGATTTACACAGATTTTGCAAAGACGTTTGACAAATGCGATCATGGAGTGATAGCGCACAAAATGAGGGCCATAGGCATTACGGGAAGGTAGGCAGATGGATTTTGAGTTCCTAACACAAAGAACACAAAAGTAGTAGTGAACAGGGCAAGATCCAGCATCAGCGAGGTCAAAAGCTCAGTGCCCCAAGGCACTGTCCTGGCACCTCTGCTGTTTCTCATCCTCATAGCAGACATAGATAAAAACACCCAGCACACTTTTGTATCATCATTTGCAGATGACACTAAAATAAGCATGAAAGTCACTACGGTAGAGGACACTGAAAAATTACAGGAGGACATAAGCAGGGTCTTCCAATGGGCAGTGGAGAACAACATGACGTTCAATGGTGATAAGTTTCAGCTGCTTAGGTATGGAAAAATGAAGAACTCAAAAGGAACACTATATACAAAACGCAAGAGGTCACCACATAGAACGAAAGGAACACGTAAAGGACTTGGGAATAATTATGTCTGCTGATCTGTCGTTTAAAGACCATAACAAGACAAAGATCACAACAGCCAGGAAGATGACGGGGTGGGTATTGAGAACTTTCAAAACAAGGAAATAATGCCGATGGTGACACTATTCAAATCGCTAGTGCTCCCTCACTTAGAATACTGCTCAGTGCTGACGGCCCCGTTCAGGGCAGGAGAAATAGCAGAGCTGGAACAAATCCAGAGATCGTTTACGACTCACATTGAGCCATTGAAACATCTAAATTATTGGGAACGCCTTCAAGTCTTGAACATGTACTCATTGGAGCGGAGGAGAGAGAGATACATGATAATATATACATGGAAAGTACTTGAGGGCCTGGTCCCAAATCTGCACACTGCCATAACAACATACTGGAGTGAGAGATATGGGAGAAAGTGTAAAATAAACCCAGTGAGGAGCAGGGGTGCGGTGGGGACAATACGGGAGCACTGTATTAACATCCGGGGTCCCAGACTATTCAACATCTTACCAGAAGATATCCGAAACACGGCTGGAACCAGTGTAGAAGCCTTCAAGAGGAAACTGGACAAATATCTTCACCAGGTGCCAGATCAACCAGGCTGTGATGGATATGTGGGGCAGCGGGCCTTCAGCAGCAACAGCCTGGTTGACCAGGCAAGCACCAGACGAGCCTGGCCCATGGCCGGGCTCAGAGAGTAGATACTCTCGAAACTCTTCAAAGGTATATCAAAGGTATTGCCAGACTCGCATATGCTGCAGTAGTTATCTGGTTGATGTGTGCCTCAGATATGCTTGGTATGATGCTCACCCCAAGATCCTTCTCCTTAGACGAGGTCTGCAGCCTTAACCACCGAGCCTGTACTGTGTGTGTGTGTGTGTGTGTGTGTGTGTGTGTGTGTGTGTATGTACACGTGTACTCACTAATTCAACTAATTGTGGTTGCAGGGGTCGAGTCATAACTCCTGGCCCCGAAGGTGTGTGTGTGTATGTGTGCGCATGTGTGTGATTTCTCTCTCTCTCTCTCTCTCTCCTAAGCGCACGCGCGTGCTATCTTTAGGAGGAAGCTTGATAAATTTTCCAAGTCAGTTCCTTATCAGCTGGGCTGTGGTGCATACGTTGGTGTGCATGCAGCTAGCACGAAACCTGGTGTGGGACCAGACCGCGGCGTTGGCGGCTTCCCGAAAACGACTCTGGATAAGGCTGAGGTTTGGTAGATAATTTTGCCTTTGAGGTTATACTGTTGATACGTCTCTCCAGAGATAGTCTCGTGTTATATGATTTGTAGTTTCTCGCCTCTTAGGCTATACTCAGTTCCCATTCTTCAGTTACCTTCTCCAGCGTCATGACCTTTTTTTGTGATGTAATTGTATAAAAAAATTGACAAATTGAAGAATGAGATACTTATGCAACATTTAGGAATCTTTATTGAGGAAATGTTTCGACAGCGAGTGAGTTCTTCAGCTCAGTACAGAGAACGGTGAAAGATGAGAAGACTGAGGTAATCAATCCCTCAGTCTAGAGTCGATGTGCTCAGTCCATCAGTCTTCATGAAAACCAACATTCAGCAGGTGAACCATTTCTGCTGCCTTCCCAGGCCCTCTTGGAGCCTGTCTCTGTCTTCTCTTGTCAGACGTCTCAATGTTACTTCCTATAAGAAAATATACCACAGGATTCAATCTTTTCTGAATAGTTATTTACATGCATTAGGAGCTTTTATCACCCAATCCTGAGCCTTGTTGAACCCCACTAATTACCTTAGCCATCCTGGTATCTAATCTGTTGCTGTTTTCTGTCTCCTGAATGTTCGTTGTGTAAAGAGTGGGGCAGGTGATAGAAAAATTTCAAGAAATTTAAGTCAAATGACTTAAATTTCTTGAAATTTTTCTATCTGCAGCTCAATTTTTTCTATCTGCAGCTCAAAATCGTCTTTACACAAAATCGTCTTTGCTTCTTTTTTTACACATCGTTCCCAACCCCGTCGGAAATAAACACAGGAACAACGACGTGTCACTGGAAAACACACAAGTTTCAGAGAATCACATTAGTAAGTTTACTGCAATGTGTACAGTGATAATACATATCTGACTTGAGCGTCCAGGCAATATAGCGCACTTGCCGCTCTTGATTACTGCCGACGACACAGGGTGACGCCAGCACCGCTCTCTTTGTGTTTTGGAGTCATAATCGTCACCTGCCGCCTGATGGATGTGGCCATCTCACTGCTTGTTTTACTTTTCCTCCTGTCTGCTGCTGTTTCTTCCTGTTTACCTTCCTGTCTTTTTGCTCTTCCTCCCTCTGACATACCTGTGACCGCTTTCTGGATATGTATTTACAACTTATATTTCATCTATTGCAAGAAAACTTGTGATACTTGCTTAAAATGTCTGGTATCTTATTTTCATTAATAAGATCCCCTAACATGATTATTACATACTAAACCATATAAGGAATTGATAGGGAAGATAGGGAAATACTGTGTAAATTAACAAGACCAAGGGAACACTGGTTGAAGCTGAAGACACAAGAGCCATAGGAACATAAGAACGCATTTCTTAAGTCTTAGGGGGGCTAAAAAAGTGATAAGACTTGGATGAGAAAACTGGTGGAAGCAAATTCAATACACAGCTTCAATAGGAGATATGACAAGGAACTGTGATCAGAGTAATTAGGAGGCTGGGGACAGAAGTTGGGTCTCCACTTCCCAGCAAAAAAAAAAAAAATAGGAGAGTACACGGACTTTGTATGAAGAATCATAAATCACAAATCTAAGCGTTAATCACCTTGTGTTTTTGACACTCACCTGCATTTAAAGTCATAATTATGTGTTACTCCGAGTGTGTATTTACTAATCACTAAGCAATAAGCATAAACAAGCAGTTATTAATCACTAAGCACAAATTATAAATTGGCAATTATTTAGCATTCATCGTGCATGAGCAATTAGCAATGAGTAAGGAAGTTGATCCTTACCACGAGCCAAGTGCGCTAACTGATATATATATATAGTATACAAGTAAAAATAGCTACTTCTCTGTATTTACACATGTGCACACCAGCATGCACATGTCGACGAGGGAGGGAGAGCGAGATGGAAAAGCGCGTGAGGGAAAGAGAGAGGGGAAGGCTCGAATGATGGGGATCAAGAGAGTAAGGAAGAGGGAAAGAAGGGGGGTAGGTAGACGAATTATACGGAGGAAATGACGTGGGAGAGAGAGAGAGAACCAAATACACACTACCACCGGTAGAAGCTACCGGGAGCAAACCTACGACATACCTGTGGCTATTTGAATACGACCCCAGTAAGATCAAGATTATAAAATTTTTGGAAGGGAAGGGAAGACCAATGACTTAGAGAAGACTGGTGGGACCTCACAAAAGAAATATCAATTGAATAATATCTTTTGCAGCAAATGCTGCAAACGCTAACGCGTCGGTCTGGAGTGCTATGACTCTTTGATCGAGGGCTCAAACCCCACCCGTGGTATGGTTTGGCTGCAAAAGATATTATGCAGCACCTGGATGCAACGAACACCTGATCGTTTACAACCAGAAATCAACATAATTCCCCCAATTTTCATTCCACCGTAAAAATGTCATCTACGTATATAAACCACGTCATATCATTCGGTTTTATTTGTGGAACAAGTAAGTTTATTTAGGTGCAGTTACACAAGTTTAGGTGATTACAATTATCATACATAGTAACATATGTGTAAATTGCCTAAGATAACCCCCTAAAAATGTCGGGGCCTTTGTAATATCTTATTATTAGCAGCCTAGCTATTAGATAAAGCAGAAATTAGTCACATATTATCTAATATGGGACAAAAGACAGAAGTTCTCAGCGAGTCTAGTTCAAGAGATAAGTGTAACGGCCGACGAGAGTCAAAAAGACCTGAATCTGATGACACGTGAAGGTAGAACCTGTGGAGACATACCTACATGACGCCATACAAAGCATAGAAAAAAATGCTTGAGGCAAGAACGGTAAGACGGAGGCACATATAAAAGTTTAAAGAGGCTAATAGGCCATAGAAGTATCAGAAAAGTTATCTTTAGCCTCAATTTGAGCAGAAAGTGGATGATCTGGATGAAGAAAAGCGAAGGAAGACTCCATAGATATGATTGGGCTCACGAGGCAGAGGCAGAGAGAGAGGCAGTGAGAGCGAGAGAGAGAGAGAGAGGTCAATGACAGTTAAGAGTAAGGGCCAGGAGCTGAGACCCCACTCTCTCCCTACTTCCTACCAACCATAATTCGGTCAGTAAGTACAGTAAGTGCAACCACAAATAGGCGAGTACACACACACACACACACTCCAGATGGAAAACATACCACGGTTGTCGATGGCTTTTGATGCCGTAGATGGGCTGTTTCTGAAGGCATTTGGCCGCTGGTAGCGGCCATCCCGGAATACAGAGTGCCACTTCACATACTGGGAAGTGGCACTGTCTGTCCAACACCTACCTCCATAACACTTTACGCTGCAACTGGCTCCCTTATCTTCTATGATAAAGTCTTGGTTTGATTTTCAAGAGTGCCTGACTAAGGGACGCTGTTGCCTGAATGTATATTAGAGATGTCTTGATGGGTATGGAAGAGTAAGAGGTGAGGGGAGAGAAGAGGAACGTGTGGAGACAAAGGTGAATTTTAATGAGTATGAGGTGTTAGAAATGTCAGGTGGAGAGGAATGGCAAATGATTGCTCAAGTTGCACTGGCAGGGGTCGAGTAAATAATGCAATATAATCTTCATAATAACATTCCTGCTTTGATAGGTTAGCAGTCCCACCGTGATCTTGCAGGTGTAGTGTAGTTGCATCTGTCGCACATCACCCAAGAATTTCAACGTATGTAATGACAAATGCGTGGAAGCCTGTAAATGTCGTCACTGGGCAGTGAATTTTTGCATCGAAAGTTACTGCATGGTATTAAGCTTGTTAACTAGATGTATCTCGGTCGTTGTGCGATCCCATAAAGATATCACGGCATTGCATAAAGTTAGTCCTCTGTGTCTCAATGCATATCATAGGAACAGTGTAGAGTGCGATATAAGTTTTCAATGCTGCTAAATATCAGAACGGAAGATTTGAAGCTTCAATAAAAATGGACAAATAAGACATAGCCCCAAACTAATTTATACCTTCCACTAAGAAATAGCAGTTTGAAGCCAAACTGAAAAAAAACTATGCTAAATTACACCAGCACATATGTCTGAAGCTTCTCAGAAACTACATTATCATGTTTTTAGTGCTGAAGGGTTGAAGTCAATCGGATGAAACATTCAGAATTAACGCATGAAATCCAGTATTGAAATTTTCCCAGTTTCTTGCTTTAAAAAAAAAAGCAAATTTGGACGTATTAAAGCTCAAATCAATCCAAACTTGTCTGCAGTGATCCATCAAGTGTTTATAGTTCAGATCAGCCATCAAGTAAATTTGATTTAAGCTTTTTATACTTACATACACCTTTTTTCTTTCATTGGTCTTCAAGGGACACAAGTGTTATAAGCAAATAATAAGTACATTATGCAGATTTGACCCAAGATAACCCAGTAAAGTCAAACATTGCTAATTATTTCTAATCAGACATACTCCATTTATTTCACAATAACTAATTTAACTGGCAAATTACAACTTACGCAGCCAAAAATCAAGGCAAAGGATAAGTCCAGTTCCTTGGATGAAGAGCCCCTCACCAGCGTCAAGGCATATACTAGTTATTAAATGTGAAATAAAATACCACTTCGTAGTTAAAACTGGCAAAATTGCATCTGCACACTCAGAAGAGGCTTTCTAAAATCGGGAATGTTCTTAATAAAATTTAATAAAGAGTACCTACTTATGCCAGTTGTTCCACAACCTTCTCCTATTTATGGTTCACCAGGGTTGAAAATTTGAGAGACAAGGTAGGCTTTCTCAAGTTATAAATGAAAGTGTTGGGAGAAATTAATGAAAAACAAGAGCATTGTACACAGCATTATGACCGGCTCTGGCATAAACTAGTACGAGAATATAATATTGAAGGGTTCTCTAAACTTGCGAAATTTAAAAAATCTTATACTCAAGTTTCAAATATTTTTTTTTTGCAGCTCTATTCTATTTAAAATTTCTCAACAATCTTATATGAAAATTATTTAATTGCTTAAGAAAGTCCAATTTGAAAAAAATCTATAAAACTGGCAAAATTACTTCCACTTAAGATATACCAGTACAGTGGAACCTAAGTGTTTGAACTTAATTGGTTCCTAGGTGATGTTCGAACTGAGAAATGTTCCATGTCCGAAACAGTATTTCCCATTGAAATACATGTAAATGTAATTAATTAGTTCTAGGCCACGAAAAGTTACCCCCATAAAACAGCCCACAATATACTCTAAATATTTTTATAATATGAAAACACTTATGTAATTAATATAATGCCTGTTAATAAATTAAATGAACAGAGAAACTAGAACTTTACCTTTATCGACTTGAATGATGTAGTCTCGTTTTTGTCTCTGCACTAACACTGGAAGATTCTGGGGACTCAGAACTGGCAGGTGGAATAGTTTTTTTCTGTTTTAAAAGGAATCTTTCCAATGTGGTCTGTGTCTGCTTACCCCTCATAATCTTCCTAAAGTGTTCGACCACATTATCACTGAAGGAATTAATGTGTGGCTCACCAGAGCAATGTCAGAGTGCCCTTTATCCACTATGCTCTGAGTTTTTGACCAATAAAAGACAGCTATTTCAAGTTCATCATTGGAACCACCTCATCATCCAATGAAGAAAATTCCTCTGCCACTTCATCTTCGTCCTCCTCCCTGACAAAATCTTGGAGTTCTTCTGTTTTGAGTTCCCTGCTATGGTCAGCTATAAACTCCACATCCTCCTGGTTCACCTCTAACCCCATAGACCTACCTAGGGAGAGGATTTCCTGAATCACTGTCATTTCCTCCAAGCAGAGTTAACTGTCTTTGGGAAGCATCTCCCCAGGCTTTAATTATCAGCCTCACACACTGGAGGATGTTGAACCGACTCTCTCAAAAGTCTCTTGAGAAGAAGGGCAGTGTCAAAGGTCGCTTCAAAGCACTTTTGAAACAGGATTTTCGTGTAAAGTTTTTTAAAAATTCAAAATCGCCTGTGGTCCATGGGTTGCTCGAGAGGAGTGGTATAAGGATGTAAAAACTTCACTGTAATGAATCTATCATCCATTACCAATTCATCCCCCCAAGGATGGAGGGTGAGCAGGAGCATTGTCTATCACCAACAGTACCTTTAAGGGTAAATTGTTTCTCTCAAGGTACTCCTTCACACTAGGGGAGCAAACACTTTATTCACCCACTCAGTAAAAAAATGCCTGGTCACCCAAGCCTTACTATTGACCCTCCAAATATCACCGAGTTTACTTTTTTGCACAATGCTTTTTAAATACTCTGGTGTTTTCTAAGTAGTAAAACAGCAAGGGTTTAAGTTTGAAATCCCCAGCTGCATTACCTCACAATAAAAGTGTCAGCCGATCTTTCACTGGCTCGTGTCCTGGTAATGCTGCCTCTTCTTGGGTAATACAGGTCCTCTTTGGCATTTTTTCCAGAAGCCTGTTTCACCACAATTAAAAACTTGAGTGACATATGCCTCACTGTCAATAAAGGCTTTAAATTCCTCTACAATTTTTTTTTGTCATTTCACTGTCAGAACTAGCAGCCTCCCCATGCCTCACTATGCTATGAATCCCACTCCTTTTAAATCTATCAAACCAGCCCCTGCTCCCCTTAAATTCTTCACTTTGGGTACTAGTTCCAGGGTTATCTTTCTTAGTCACTATGTAATTGTTTTACCTTTTCAAAAATTATTGCCTCAGAAACACTATCACCCGCCATTTGCTTCTCCTTAATCCACACTGACAAGTTTTTCCATAGTTTCAATTGTGTGATCTTTGTGCAATAAGAGAAGTGACTCCTTTAGCCACATCTGCCTCTTTAATAGCCTCTTTGTACTTAAGTATGGTACATACCTTAGATTTAGCCATACCGTACTCAAACTCTCTTGCCACCTTCACTCTTTGAAACCCCGTTCGTTTTCGATGCCATGGCCATTAATTTTTAGTAATAATATTATAATTAGTACTGTACTAATATTTACAACAGAAACACAGTAAAAAAATATAGGAAGAGAGCACGGAGACCACACGCACTGTGCTGAAGCACGACGCCAACTGAATTGTAAACAAACCGGCGCGTTCACACTCCAGAAAAGCTTTCAAAGACCGTGTCAATATTTTCTGAACAAAACTGTTCGAGGTCTGGTACGTTCGAACATCGAGGTTCTACTGTATTTAGTGTTTGAAGCTGATCAAAAGATGTATTCTCTAGTTATTACAGGGGAAACCAATTTATTTAATAAAACTGGCAAAATAAAATTTACACAGCTCGAAGTGAATACCAAGCCTTTTTTTTTTTTTAATAAAGCCCACCAGTTGGTGGGCTTTATTAAAAGTTGGCATTCCCCAGTAATTGCTCTGAAACTAACGATATGTCAGCAAAATTTCAAAATTGTACCTAAACAGTCTAACTTGAAGGCTATCACCTATTTTATGGAATGCATTATCACTAATATTTTAAAGAAAATTAGATTAGGCATTCTTTAGTTACTGAATGTAAATCAATATCACTAGTTAGTAAAATTGGTAATGTGAGACTTATGCAGCTGAATAACAGAGCAAATCTTGAATTAAGGAAAACACACCAGGGATGAAAATTTGAAGCCGATCAGAAGAGGCATTCTCCAGTTATCACACGAATTCCAGTGATTCCAGCCGCGCTGTATAACCCCTGTGGTTTAGCGCTTCTTTTGATTATAATAATCCAGTGATTCCAAGTTTTCTTCTTAACTATGTTAGTATATTCACAAATTTGCCAACACACAAACTAAAGTTAATGGGTATTACTGTGTCCATAAGACGTTTCATCCATTAAATAATACAGCCGTCCAAAAGAGCTATATTCAAATACATTTAACCTGATGAGAATAACACTTTTCTTGCTATTTTACACAAAAAATGGCAAATGTACACATACACACTTGAATTTCACCGTCCTTGAAATATGAAGCAGCAGAGGCTTTTAAAAGTTATTGGACCCATTTCAGTAATGGATTTGTGTGACCCATTCCAGTAATGGAATGGGTTACACAAATCTGGTCATAAGGTATATGCCAGCGGTTACATGATTCTTGCTCTGGTTACCGTACGTCAGCAATGAAAATTTGAAGCCCATCGGATGACGCTTTCTCGTGTTAAGAACGAAATAAAAACAGAACTATAGACCAAGAAAAAAACTCTGGCATCCGCTTAAAGGTACCATATCGAAGATGACTAATTACAAGAAAAAAGGGTGTGCAAAAGGGATCAAACTAAATAGTTACTGAGGAGCGGATAACTGAAATGACATGGAAGATAGTTTAGGCTACAACGACTGAAAATTTAAATAAAATATATTTGATTAATTAAAATATGATAGGACACCACGAGTATAACTATTCTTGTAAATATTAGTACTAAAAAACAAAATCTCACCATAACCCCCAGCCAAGACATATATCTAAGGTGTCATGGTGGGCAGGGCAGTAATGCCTCGGTGGAGTGATCACTCAATTAGCAGCAGCAGCGTCACAGCAGAGGTGCTTAGTGCCTCGTTGAGGGCCACTAAGCCCAGCCTCGGTCCATTAGCCTTATGGCACCACTCCCCCTCCTTCCTTTTTTCTTACCCATTTAAAAATGTGAAAAGACTCATTATTTGCTTAGTAGTAATGCATCATACGAGTACATTCGTGTGTACTAGTAAGTTTATCCCAACTGACACAAGTGTAGTTACCAAGTAAGTGTTACCAGAAGCAGGTTCTCAAATATCAAGGCAGTGTTACCACAAGGAGCGTCTCAATTTTCAAGGCAGTGTTACCACAAAAAGTTCCTCAATTACTAGGGTACTTAACACCAGAGTTCCTTAATTGAAAGTACCACTAGACTACATATCAAATGTTTTTCCCCAAACGTTCTTTTAGCACTTATCAAAAGCAAATTATATAAGTTGTCATCCTCCTTGTGGTATTAATCTGGATTATCTTCACAACCATTGTCAAACAGGTTCAAGAGTCAGCTAAAAACAAATGATTGTGTTTTAATACATTAATGTATATATTTTTTTTTGCATCTTTTTGTGTGTTTCAAGGGCATATACACCCTGAGGTGTGTATCTGTCAAAGTATATACCACGAGAGGTATATTTCTATGTGTAAATATGCTAGAAGTTTACTTTAATCTATTTTAGGGATGAAAGTATCCTTGACTAGACCGTAGGCTTTACACCCATTAAATGTGCCTGTGGTTTCTGGTGGGCCAGCACTGATATTTTTCTTGTTGCTTATAAGCTCCCGTACTAATCGAGTGTAAGAAATAAGACACATGTGCAACCCTTGGGTATATTCATACGCAACAAAGATACCCAAGTGTTGCAAATGTATCTAATTCGTTAACATGTCGGTATTGTATACCATCAGTAAAATAATAATCGAGAGTTGCTAATATGGCTAGCCGAATTTTTCTAATTATTACAGTTTTTGAAAAAAATCTGATAAAAGTTTTTACACCCAGCACAGGTATTATTTATTAGCAGTGACTTTAACGAGACAGAATAATTAATATCTGAACTTAGTATAGTGAGAGGTCGAAATGAACAATGTGTTTGATCCAACAGTTAAAAATTACGGGAAGCTGTATTTCAGTGCACATGCCTCAAGCATTATCGACACTGACTAGGCATCTCTTGCAAGGAAAATTATTGTATTTTAAAGATCTTTCAACACTAACTACTAGGTCTTTTACACTGTGTTTCAGCTCTACGACACTGTTTCTGTATTGTTGAATTTCTGGTTTCTTAATTTTCCAAACATACGAGAACGTGAGATCTTGTTCACATTTATCATGCTGTTTTTTAGTGTATACTGGAGAATTTAATTTACGTGGCCTGTAGCTCGGCTGGTAGTGCACTCAGTTCACACAGTGAGTCTGTGGTTCGATCCCCGGTACGGGTGAAAACATTTGAGTGTTTACACCTGCTGTCCCTGTTCACCTAGCAGCAAGTAGGTACCTGGGTGTTAGTAGATTGGTGTGGGTCACATCCTGGGGGACAAGATTGACCTAAGTTCTCCGAAATGCTCCGCATAACTAGGGACTTTCTATATACTTAGTATGTCACTGATGTCAGCTAGGTCTGTATAAGTTGTATCATGTACCTGTATTATTATTATTATTATTATTATTATTATTACATGTGCAGGTTTACTCCCTGACTTATGACACGTATCCTGATGGACATATAAACACACTTCTAGATCATTTTTATGCAACTTATCCTCATTTTACCATCAATTTTTTTACGAGGTTACCAGCGTCAACTTAACGCTTTCTGTAAATTTCCAAACACTTTTTGTAAGTTAGATTAGCATAGGCTACAGAAACCCACAGAAAATTATATTTAACTGCAAATAAGCAAATGAACCGGACGCGACATGTCTGGCAACGAGGTGGTGGAGCCTAGCCTGAACACGTCCAAATTAGTACGATTATCTCTCGTGGTCAAAGCTTGAAAATTGAATCCCTAAACTGCAAGTGAAAACAACCTCGTCATTGAACTTACGCAAATTTTGCATCAACTTCGCCATAGGTATTTACAAGGTAAATTTCCGTCTGCACTTTAAAATGCAAATTCTATTATCAGCTGTGGCTCAGTTTTTCCCCCATCAGCCAATCAAGGGAACGAAAATCAATTAAGCAATCAAACATTCAGTGCAATAAAGAAATATAAAAACCGCACCAGTGATATCAAAAGGAAGATTTAACAAGCTTAATACAGCTTGTGTGTGTGGAGTGACAACAACAAAAACACTAGAGAAAAAAACATCAAAAATGCAACAACAGAAAACACCAATAAAAACTGCAGCAGTAAAAACGCCAACAAAAGCAGTCAGAAGTAAAGCAACAATGAAGCAGGAACATCCGTTTTAACAACATTTAGAATAGAAGAATTAACGAAAATAACAGTAGCAACAGCAGATGAATCAGTAACAGAAACAGCAAAGGTAGAAACAGCAGCAGCAGAAACAGTAACAGTAGTAGCAAAAAAAAATGTACCAGTACTAAGATTAACATCAGCCTCGATATCAGCAGCAGAAGCGACGTGCAGCAACACCGCGAACAGCAATATCTGCAGCAACAGCAACACCGCAAGAACAACTCTGCCGTGTTTGGGTTCGCTACGCCAGTCCCAAAATTACCGTCGGCCCACAAATGCATTCATAAACCGACAAACCCAAACCCATCTGCATAATTCTCGTGTCACTGAATGTATAACTGATGAACAATGTGGAGGCGGCGATGTGGACATTGTAGCCAGCACTATGACACACCCCACAGTGCTGGACCGTCACACTCAACCCCAAAATGCTGAAATACAACTCACAGCGCTGGAACAACCCACAGTACTGGAACCCACAGTGCTGGAACAACTCATAGTGCTGGAACAACCCACATTGCTGGAACAACCCACATTGCTGGTACAACTCACAGTGCGGGAACAACCCACAGTACTGGAACAACCCATAGTGCTGGAACAACTCACAGCGCTGGAACAACCCACAGTACTGGAACCCACAGTGCTGGAACAACTCACAGTGCTGGAACAACCCACATTGCTGGAACAACCCACATTGCTGGTACAACTCACAGTGCGGGAACAACCCACAGTACTGGAACAACCCATAGTGCTGGAACAACTCACAATGCGGGAACCCACAGTACTGGAACCCACAGTGCTGGTACAACTCACAGTGCTAGAAGAACCTACAGTGCTGGAACCCACAGTACTGGAACAAACCAATGCTGGAACATCCTACAGTGCTGGAACAACCCCACAGTGCTGGAACAACTCAGTAGATGACCCCGGAAAGGTCCTTCATGTATTTTTCAGGTATTATTCAGGTATCCAAGAACTGTAAACAGAATATTGTCCCAGAAAATCTCTCGTCCATGGCCCAAACATCCTGTTGCTTGGTGGTTTCAATTTAAGACAACTAAAATGAAAAAAAAAATGAAGCAAATGCTGTAATAGCTTAGAGAACCCTAGGAAGCAGTTCAGATGAACCGTCACACACAAACGAACTATTAAAACTGTTATAAATTCGCTTTAAGCCACCAAGTGATGACAAGGAAGCTGTAGATGATCCAGGGAGAAGATATAAAGAAGTGAGTTCCACAATTTCTTCAGATACAATGTTTTTTATTCTCTGCAAAAAAAAAAAAAAAGTATTAAAGTGTTTGCATTGCAATATTTCCAATATTTTTTAACAGAAGAACCAACCAAACTAGAAAATATACTTGACGTTATATTCTAAAATAGCGAGAATCTGGTGCGAAACATAGAGCTAACTTAGAGCACAATCTGACTGAAGTTCAGACCTGCATACTCACTGCTTTTGAGCAGCAAAACACAAACATTCATGAGGATACATTAATGAAATTAAACTTCAACAATATATACATTAACTGGGATCAAATAAGTTATGACCTTAATGAAAAAAATGCTGGAAAGATAATGAGTAAAAAATTTAAACCTCGTCTCGTTAGGATGAGTTTAATGGCACTAAAAGTGTCGACTGCCAAAACATCCTTCAGGTATCCTTCACGTACCTCTGGCTGTTTTCAAGAGGGAATGTAGTAAGTTCCTCTAGTCAGTTACTAATAGGTCAGGCTGTGGCTCCTACGCTGAACTGCGTGCGGTCAGCACCAACAGCTTGACTGATCAGGACATCAACTAGCAGTCCAGGTCTGAGACCGGACAGCGGTGGCGATGATCAAGAATGTCTACTGGTAAACTCCGTATAGGTACACAACTCTTGAACTACAGTTACTGGATGATTTGAGAGTACAGGTGTCTAGCTTCTTAAGTTGAGCTAAAATGTCTCACCATTTTAACAGTATGTGACTTTTGGTACAGCTCCTGGGTCCAATGATGGAGATTGAGTTGAATCTCCTATGTCTCCTGAGGGGTTTTTCTATGCTTTTTGCGGTGCGTTGGGGCACAAGGGACCTGAGGTTATGATATGGGGGATACCTTCTTCGGATCACTTTTCGACCAAAGCATGTTTGTTTCTAAGTTTTGTTACGTTAGTTAAATGAAGGCTAAGTTACATAATCCTATAAAGAACGTATGTATATATAAGTGCACATAAGCAAATAAAAAAAAGGCAGTGAGGCGTAGAAGTAGCAGAGCATAACAAGAAGCGCTCAAAACAACAGCCTTTCTTATATCCATAGATTTACGTGTATTCCTCGTGGTGTGAAAATGGGATCCTTAGGTTGAAATCTGCTTGACGCTTTAAAAACTTATATTCCACACCGTACCTCTGGTGGTCTCTTTCTGGACCTCCTCCCCCCCCCTTTCCCGTACATTCTTCTTTCACTTTCACTATCTTTCACTCTCATACCCACCCTCTCTCTCTCTTTCTCTCTCTCTCACCATCTTATGCATTTCAAGTATATATATTTATTCTCAGATAATCATATTCACCTCACTCATAGCATCTGGGTGAGACCAGTAGACACGAAGTAATTTCCTCCTCAGCGGCAGCGTCGTATAGTTCCTGTGTTACTAGACTTGACTCCCATATATGACGGGACCTTCCTGGATGGCTGATGAATATTAACCTATTATCTTGTTCTACCAGACTACAATTGACATATATAACAAAAAAAAAGGCACAATACCGTGACTGGAACAATACACACACAACCCTTGTATTTGTCCTTCTTTATTTTATTTTAATTTCATTTTTCCCCCTCTGTGTTGTTGTCCTTACCCTATGCGGGCCGCCAGCTTCATTGCAGTGCTCCTTTCCTAGTATATGACTGACTCCACTACTACTACTACTACTACTACTACTACTACTACTACTACTACTACTACTACTACTACTACTACTACCACTACCACCTCCATTATTACCCCTCCACCACTTTCTTGTGCCCTCCCCTGTCTGCCTGCCTATAAATACCCCTTCTTCCTATCCTGTGTGTTAGTGTGACTTTGTAAATGGTCCAAGTCGGACCGAAACGTCGTCGTAAGCTCCTCTCTTTTTTATATGTGCGGGTTGTGTGTACAATTGACATACCTGTACTCCATTTTTGAAGTTCCACTCTTGCATCCCTGCTTGACGCCAGACTTCCCTGCCGACTCTGGTTAAACAAGTTTCTGCTGCTGCTAGCAGTTGCTGCCGCCATGACCCGCAGGCAGACTCAGCCATCATCATAACCTGGTATTGTTTTTTTTTTACGGAAACTAATCCGGTTCCCTCTGTGTTAGTGACATTTACATAACCTGTAAGTTTGCTGATGGACATTTACAGAAGGCTGAGTAATGTATCAAAGCTTCGTGGCACGCGCCGCTGGACAGTAATGCTAACAGTCCGCAATCATTAACATTTATTTTGGTAAGAGCAAAAGCAGTCCTTATACACTGCCTGGCTCTCAACCTTGAGCACATGTGCAAGTGGCACTCTCTTGCCCCAAGTCACAAAGCTAATTTAATTCTAAGCCTTTGTGAAGACAGTGTTGTTTTCTATTGCCTTTTTAACTATAAATGGATCTCTCATCCCATTTCATGCAATATACATTCGATTTCACTAATTCACTGAGCATCAATGGAAAAAAAAATACTCAGTTGTGGTTTAAAAAATGAAAATATAATTTTTTTTCCACCAATGTAGGAGGAAGCGTAAGAGCGCCAGTGACATCTTTTCCACTCAGGATTTCCCACCTTACCAACAAGTGTTAAAACCAACTTACTATTTTTTATGAGGCCCGGGGAAACTTGCAAGTTTTTAAAGGAGATTTTTTTTTTCTGAGTCAAAACCGCAAGTTTAAGACTTGTGGTGGAGAGAGATGTGGTTAATACCAAAGAAACAGGGAGAGAGAGAGAACATGGAGGGAAGGTGAGAGTCAAAGAGGATTGTATGTATGTACGTATGTATGTATGTATGTATGAATGTATGAATGTGTGTGTGTGTGAATGTATGTATATGTATGCATGTATGTATGTGTGTTGGAAGGGTTGTAGGAGATAATTACGATCGTAGTGAAACTCACTTGTGGGTGGTAACTATGTATTGTCTGTGAGAAGGAAGAGCCCAGCCCATGTGTTCAGTCCTATGTCTATCGTCGTAGTGAGAGAGATGTCTCTAGGTGGCGTCTCACGTGAGGGGCTCGTGACGTCACAGATTGAAAGTGAGCCTAACTATAATAATAGTTGGTACTATGATATACTACATAAGTATATTACATATGGTACATATGACATGTGTGTGTGTGTATGAGTGAATATATGTATATGTATGCATGTATGTGTGTATGTATGTATATATTATATATATTATATATATATATATATATATATATATATATATATATATATATATATATATATATATATATATATATATATATTATATATATATATATATATATATATATATTATATATATATTATATGTATGTATATATATATATATGTATGCATGTATGTGTGTATGTATTATATATGTATATTATATGTATTATGTATTATATATTATATATATATATATATATATATATATATATATATATATATATATATATATATATATATATATATATATATATATTATATGTATGATGTATGTGTTATGTATGATTATGTGTAGTATATATATATATATATATATATATATATATATATATATATATATATATATATATACAATAAGATCACAGTAAACAGGTGGTATCACAATATGCAGAATAACCACCGTGAAAAATAGTGAAATTCCACGCGCTTTCGTGATTTCTTACATTATCAGAAATCTCGAAAGCGCTTGGAATTTCACTATTTTTTCTTTCACAGTGGTTATTCTGCCTATGTATATATGTATGGAACAGTGTTAGCCTGGTAAGGAGCACCGGAGGAAGGTAGGTATGTAGGTACAACATGTAAGCAGGTACCAAGGGAGGGCCGGAGAAGGTAGGTAGGTACAACATGTAAGCAGGTACCGATGGAGGGACGAACGGATTTCTTTTTTATTAAACAAAAAGTGGATACATCAGCACTGTGCTGCTACCCTATTCTATTTGACAGTTAAACAGTGGGGACAAAGCTAACTATATTTCCCTTGTCATATTCCATCACGTAGGATGTAGATCTACAAGGTGTTGATATCTGCCAGCCTGAGCTGGGAGACTTCAGTAGGGTGATGAGGATATCGTCCAGTATTGCAGACAGGCTTCATCGGCTACGGTAGCTTCAAAGGTTTCGTTCCAGCACTGCTGGAGTTAATATCGCTTGGTAACTGTCGTCTCTCAGGATGGTCTATTCTACACACAGCAAAACTGGAATTTTTTAAGATTTCTCCATCATCCAAGAGTAGGGAAAGAGAAATTATTCACAGTATCGGTAGATACCGTGCAGAATTTCTCATAAGCTTAAGGATATATAATGACGTTAACCTCGTGATGGATTTTCCTTTTTTTTCCCCGGTTTCCTTTCAAGAAAATTATTCAGGAAAAAACTGCTACACTCTTCTATATGATGATTACATATGTACATTGATGCATATGCGCTTATACATGCATGTACATACATTTATATATATACATATACACAATACACACACAAATGAATACACAGTATCCATTTGCATACAACTGGGAAATCACTAGGTGCTAATAAATGTTGGCTAATTCGGAGTGGACAATGATGATATCCTCAAACACCACAGAGTAAATAAAGTATTTATACATTACCAAGTAAACCATTCCACCAGACCTCACGTTACTGACAACTGGACACTCAACTATTTAATGGTTAAGGTCGTGTACCTTCTCTTTTTCACAGAGCTTACGTGTCGAATAAGCTGGGACGGGAGGTTCACCTGTGACTGCATGCATCTGCCACAGGTGAAGATAGTGAGGAAGAAGGGGGAGGAAAGGAGGGAAGAAGGGGGAGGAAAGGAGGGAAGAAGGGGAAGGAAAGGAGTGACGAAGGTAGGCAAGGAAAGACAGAAGGGAAGGGAGAGATGGGAAAGGTAGGGTTGAAACGCTCAAAAGCATTCTCCCCATGGCGCAGCAAAGTAAGATATACCTACCTGGTCTACCTGGAGGGTATTCCGGTGATGAACGCCCCCACGGCCCGGTCCATGACCAAGCTTATCTGTGGATCAGGGCCTGATCAACTAGGCTGTTACTGCTGGCCGCACGTAGTCCAACGTACGAACCACAACCCGGTTGATCCGGCCTTGACTTGAGGTATCTGTCCAGCTCCCTCTTGAAGACAACCAGGGGTCTATTGGTAATTTCCCTTATGCCTGGTGGGAGACTGTTGAACAGTTTTGGGCCCCGGACACTTACTGTGTTTTCTCTTAGTGCACTGAGAGTATGTTGCACTGCCTGCCAAGTCTTTTGCTTTCGTAGAGAGTGATTTCTGTGTGCAGGATTTTCCAGGTGTAGATTATGATGTATCTCTCTTGCCTGCGCTCCAGTGAGTACAAGTGCTTCCAAGCGTTCCCATATAATTATACGTAATGTACATCTGGAAAATACTGTACATTTAAAATAATCCTTTACCTTACACTGCCTCTCCACTTCCCTTTCTGTCTTCAGGATCGTAAATCATCCTTCAGGATATAGCACTAATAAACAGTATTTCCAGTAATGTCCTGTTATTTACAGCCTTCCACGTCACATCTGGAGGATGAAATCTCCGAGGATAATATTTGCTGTAAGATTTTCGTGGTTTTCGAGGGAGTTATCTATTTTCCTTATTTGTTCCATGAATTCCTCAGTCACTGTTGAAGGTGGATTATATACCAGAGTAATTTGCTTGAATCTTGTTCTTCACTTTAATAGCTTGTACTTGTAGCGTATTATTCGATGAATTTAACAGTTCTGAGCAGCAAAATGTTTCTTTCACATAAAGTCCTACTTCTTCCCGCGACTTATTTAATCTTTCTAATTTATAAACCTTGTAATTTCATAAAGAACAAAAAGGCACAATACCGTGATTGGAATACACAAATAACTCACACATAGGAGAGGAAAATGCTTATGACGACGTTTCGGTCCGTCTTGGACAATTCACAAGTCACACTGACGGAAGTGAGTGAGTGAGCCGTATATCTGTAGGCGAGGACAGGAACGAGAGAAAGAGAGGAGGAAAAAGAGGTATTGGTAGTGGTATTGAATTACCACTGTTTCTCTCGTCCCTGTCCTCCTCGTCTCTATATAATGGCTCACTCTCTTCCGTCTGTGTAACTTGTGAATGGTCCAAGACAGACTGAAACGTCTTTATAAATTTTTCTCTCAGCCATGTGCGAGTTATTTGTGCATCATAATTTCCACCTATATCTCACTGTCCTCGACATCCCTGGTTTGTGTTTCTGTGAGTGCTGCAAGCATAACATGTGTTTCTGTGAGTGCTGCAAGCATAACATGTGTTTCTGTGAGTGCTGCAAGCATAGCATGTGTTTCTGTGAGTGCTGCAAGCATAGCATGTGTTTCTGTGAGTGCTGCAAGCATAGCATGTGTTTCTGTAAGTGCTGCAAGCATAACATGTGTTTCTGTGAGTGCTGCAAGCATAACATGTGTTTCTGTGAGTGCTGCAAGCATAGCATGTGTTTCTGTGAGTGCTGCAAGCATAGCATGTGTTTCTGTGAATGCTGCAAGCATAACATGTGTTTCTGTGAGTGCTGCAAGCATAACATGTGTTTCTGTGAGTGCTGCAAGCATAACATGTGTTTCTGTGAGTGCTGCAAGCATAACATGTGTTTCTGTGAGTGCTGCAAGCATAACATGTGTTTCTGTGAGTGCTGCAAGCATAACATGTGTTTATGTGAGTGCTGCAAGCATAGCATGTGTTTCTGTGAGTGCTGCAAGCATAGCATGTGTTTCTGTGAGTGCTGCAAGCATAGCATGTGTTTCTGTGAGTGCTGCAAGCATAGCATGTGTTTCTGTGAGTGCTGCAAGCATAGCATGTGTTTCTGTGAGTGCTGCAAGCATAGCATGTGTTTCTGTGAGTGCTGCAAGCATAGCATGTGTTTCTGTGGGTGCTGCAAGCATAGCATGTGTTTCTGTGAGTGCTGCAAGCATAGCATGTGTTTCTGTGATGCTGCAAGCATAGCATGTGTTTCTGTGAGTGCTGCAAGCATAGCATGTGTTTCTGTGGGTACGGCAAGCATAGCATGTGTTTCTGTGAGTGCTGCAAGCATAGCATGTGTTTCTGTGAGTGCTGCAAGCATAGCATGTGTTTCTGTGAGTGCTGCAAGCATAGCATGTGTTTCTGTGAGTGCTGCAAGCATAGCATGTGTTTCTGTGAGTGCTGCAAGCATAGCATGTGTTTCTGTGGGTGCTGCAAGCATAGCATGTGTTTATGTGAGTGATGCAAGCATAGCATGTGTTTCTGTGAGTGCTGCAAGCATAGCATGTGTTTCTGTGAGTGTTGCAAGCATAGCATGTGTTTCTGTGAGTGCTGCAAGCATAGCATGTGTTTCTGTGAGTGCTGCAAGCATAGCATGTGTTTCTGTGAGTGCTGCAAGCATAGCATGTGTTTCTGTGAGTGCTGCAAGCATAGCATGTGTTTCTGTGAGTGCTGCAAGCATAGCATGTGTTTCTGTGAGTGCTGCAAGCATAGCATGTGTTTCTGTGGGTGCTGCAAGCATAGCATGTGTTTCTGTGAGTGCTGCAAGCATAGCATGTGTTTCTGTGAGTGCTGCAAGCATAGCATGTGTTTCTGTGAGTGCTGCAAGCATAGCATGTGTTTCTGTGGGTACGGCAAGCATAGCATGTGTTTCTGTGAGTGCTGCAAGCATAGCATGTGTTTCTGTGAGTGCTGCAAGCATAGCATGTGTTTCTGTGAGTGCTGCAAGCATAGCATGTGTTTCTGTGAGTGCTGCAAGCATAGCATGTGTTTCGAGTGCTGCAAGCATAGCATGTGTTTCTGTAGGCTGCAAGCATAGCATGTGTTCTGTGGGTGCTGCAAGCATAGCATGTGTTTATGTGAGTGATGCAAGCATAGCATGTGTTTCTGTGAGTGCTGCAAGCATAGCATGTGTTTCTGTGAGTGTTGCAAGCATAGCATGTGTTTCTGTGAGTGCTGCAAGCATAGCATGTGTTTCTGTGAGTGCTGCCAGCATAGCATGTGTTTCTGTGAGTGCTGCAAGCATAGCATGTGTTTCTGTGAGTGTTGCAAGCATAACATGTGTTTTTGTGAGTGCTGCAAGAAATAGCATGTGTTTCTGTGGGTACTGCAAGCATAGCATGTGTTTCTGTGAGTGCTGCAAGCATAGCATGTGTTTCTGTGAGTGGTGCAAGCATAGCATGTGTTTCTGTGAGTGGTGCAAGCATAGCATGTGTTTCTGTGAGTGGTGCAAGCATAGCATGTGTTTCTGTGAGTGCTGCAAGCATAGCATGTGTTTCTGTGGGTACGGCAAGCATAGCATGTGTTTCTGTGGGTACTGCAAGCGTAGCATGTGTTTCTGAGTGCTGCAAGCATAGCATGTGTTTATGTGGGTGCTGCAAGCATAGCATGTGTTTCTGTGGGTGCTGCAAGCATAGCATGTGTTTCTGTGGGTGCTGCAAGCATAGCATGTGTTTCTGTGGGTGCTGCAAGCATAGCATGTGTTTCTGTGAGTGCTGCAAGCATAGCATGTGTTCTGTGAGTGCTCAGCATAGCAGTGTTTCTGTGGACGCAAGCATAGCATGTGTTTCTGTGGGTACGGCAAGCATAGCATGTGTTTCTGTGGGTACTGCAAGCGTAGCATGTGTTTCTGAGAGTGCTGCAAGCATAGCATGTGTTTCTGTGGGTGCTGCAAGCATAGCATGTGTTTCTGTGGGTGCTGCAAGCATAGCATGTGTTTCTGTGGGTGCTGCAAGCATAGCATGTGTTTCTGTGAGTGCTGCAAGCATAGCATGTGTTTCTGTGAGTGCTGCAAGCATAGCATGTGTTTCTGTGAGTGCTGCAAGCATAGCACGTGTTTCTGTGGGAACTGCAAGTATAGCATGTGTTTGTGAGTGCTGCAAGCATAGCATGTGTTTTTGTGGGTACTGCAAGCATAGCATGTGTTTCTGTGAGTGTTGCAAGCATAGCATGTGTTTCTGTGAGTGCTGCAAGCATAGCATGTGTTTCTGTGAGTGCTGCAAGCATAGCATGTGTTTCTGTGAGTGCTGCAAGCATAGCATGTGTTTCTGTGAGGAGTTCACTTGCATCGAAACCCTGAATGTTAGCAAATTGGAAGGAAGATTTACCATTTGGGATGCCTGGGCTTATTGTGGGTTTTGTTAGTCCCTCTGGTTTTGTAATCTTAATATAAATCTTGATGTTCATAGTGTTTGTATCCCCTGTGTTTCTTTTTTTTTATTTTTTATTATGACTTTCTTCCTTGAAATTTAGCTTTTTGTTTGCTATACCTTCGGCGCCTTCATACGTATTTCTATATCTTTGTGTCCTCTTTATTGGATCTTTAGGCAATTTAGGGACTATGGATATGGAGTTACTAACAGAAAAAACAAGAAAATTGTCACCGGAAGATCGTTTAAATGCAAATGTGAGAAATTCTTACACTACAATGGTGAATATTAAAATAGCTTTCAGATGTATGAATGGAGAAATACCAAAAACTGCTGTTTAAACAGGTACAACATGGCTACCAGAATTGAAAAAATATGAGTTATGATAAAAGGCTGAAGACACTAAAGATGTCCACTCTGGCTGATGAAAGAAAAAGACGACACATAATACCACATATAAAGTCGCAAAAGAACATAAAATATTAAAGAGGATTTGTTTGTATCTGCAACAATAACAATAGGCCATAGTTGTGAACAGAAAAAAAAAGGGTTGTCAACTGCATACTAGAAAAATTTTCTTCGGAAAAAAAAGGAGTGGTAGATCAATGAAATACTTTAAGAGAGGAAGCAGTAAATGTGACAACCATTAGACATTTTAAATAATATTATGAACAAATTATTGTAGCTATAAACAGGTAATTATAAATACATACACACACACACATGGTGGGGCGGCTTGGTTCCCAGATATGTCGGCCAAGCCGCCTCACCATCCCTCGTCGTTACTTACACACACACACACACACACACACATAGGCCCCCTCCCCCACAGACCATCAGGACACAGTGTTGGAGAGGAAACTGAAGGTATGGTACACCTACGCTGATGGAATAACGAATAAGTGGAGGAGTGGCACGAAAGAATCATAGCTCTCACTGAAACCAAGCTCACAGGAATGATAACAGATGCCATCTTTCCAACGGGATATCATATCCTGAGGAAAGACAGAGGGAACAGAGGGGGTGGAGGAGTGGCACTGCTCATCAAAAGCCAATGGGATTTTGACGAGCTGGAGAGAGGAGATAGAGGAGAAGCAAGTGACTACATAACAGGAACACTTCAGTCTGGAGGTCCCAAGGTGGTAATTGCAGAGATGTATAACCCACCACAGAACAGCAGGAGGCCAAGGCAAGAGTATGATGAGAGTAACAGAGCGATGGTCGATACACTGGCTGAAGTGGCCAGAAGGGCTCATGAGAGCAGGGCAAAGCTGCTGATTGTAGGTGACTTCAATCACAAAGAAATTGACTAGGAGAACTTGGAGCTACATGGAAGCCCAGAAACGTGGAGGGCTAAGATGATGGAGGTGGTACTGGAAAACTTCATGAAACAATACGTAAGGGACACTACCAGAGAGAGGAGGATGAACCAGCAAGACTGGACATAGTATTCACCTTGAGTAGTGTAGTGCAGATACTGAGGACATCACATACGAAAGACCCCTCGGGGCCAGTGACAACGTGGTTCTCAGCTTCGAATACATAGTAGAGTTACAGTGGAGAGGAAAGCAGGAAGGGCAGGACGAATGAAGCCAAACTACAAAAGAGGGGACTACACAGGCATGAATTTCCTGCACGAGGTTCAGTGGGAAGAGCACTGGCAGGGAAGTCAGTAAATGAGATGATGGAATATGTGACAATAATATGCAAGGAAGCTGAGGAGAGGTTTGTACCCAAGGGTAACAGAAATAACGAGAAGGCCAGGATGAGCCCTTGGTTCAATCAAAGGTGTAGAGAGGCCAAAACCAAGTGTGCCAGAGAACGGAAGAAGTATAGAGGGCAAAGAACCCATGAGAATAAGGAGAGCAGTCGTAGAGCCAGAAATAAATATGCACAGGTAAGAAGGGAGGCCCAATGACAATACGAAAATAACATAGCAGCGAAAGCCAAATCTGACCCGAAGCTGTTGTACAGCCATATCAGATGAGATTAGTGCATAAGCTGGAAGACCAGACAGGTATAACAAGGAAGCCACTGCAATGGATCAGGGAATACCTGTCGGGAAGACATCAGCAAGTCATGGTACGTGACGAGGTGTGAGAGTAGGCGCCTGTGACGAGCGGGGTCCCACAGGGGTCAGTCCTAGGACCGGTGCTGTTCCTGGTGAATGTGAATGACACGATGGAAGAAACAGACTCAGAAGTGTCCCTGTTTGCAGATGATGTGAAGTTGATGAGAAGGATTCAATCGGACGAGAACCAGACAGAACTACAAAGGGATCTGGACAGGTTGCAAGACTGGTCCAGGAATTGGCTCCTGGAGTTCAACCCAACCAAGTGCAAAGTCATGAAGATTGGGGAAGGGCAAAGAAGACCACAGACGGAGTACAGTCTAGGGGGCCAGAGACTACAAACCTCACTCAAGGAAAAGGATCTTGGGGTGTGTATAACATCGGGCACATCTCCTGACGCGCACATCAACCAAATAACTGCTGCAGCACATGGGCACCTAGGGAATCTAAGAATAGCATTCCGACATCTCAATAAGAAATCGTTCATGACCCTGTACACCGTGTATGTCAGGCCTATATTGGAGTATGCAGCACCAGTTTGGAACCCACACCTAGCGAAGCATGTAAGGAAATTAGAGAAAGTGCAAAGGTTTGCAACAAGACTAGTCCCTGAGCTAAGTGAAGGTATGATACAGCTCATGGAGCAAGAAGAGTGACCTAGTAGCGACCAGTGAAGAGGCGGGGCCAAGAGCTGTGAATCGACCCCTGCAACCACAACTAGGTGAGTACACTCTCACTCTCTCTCGCGTGACGCTGATAATAACGACGCGGGACTTCTCTAAACACACACGCTGACGTAGCAACGGTATACATTAAGATAAGGAAAATAATAGTGAGACGAAAAGCCTTCCTCTTATCTGTAATTCGGGAAACGCTGTGAATTATTGCCACAGCAGACGCTGCAACACTCAGCAACGCTGCACATCATTGCCACATCAGACGCTGGAACACTCAGCAACGCTGCACATCATTGCCACAGCAGACGCTCTAACAATCAGCAACGCTGCACATCATTGCTACAGCAGACGCTGCAACACTCAGCAACGCTATACATTGTCAATGCAGACGCTGAGGCAACACTGCTATATATTATTGTCACTGTTGATGCTGAAACACTGAGCAATATGAGACACTGAGCAATACAGTATTGAGACACTGAGCAATACAGTATTGAGACACTGAGCAATACAGTATTGAGACACTGAGCAATACAGTATTGAGACACTGAGCAATACAGTATTGAGACACTGAGCAATACAGTATTGCTAGACTCAGCAATATAGTACTGTCACTGGTGACACCAAGACACAGGGCTATACATTATTATCACTATTGTAGCAGTAATGGGATACAATAATATGATGATGAAGACGTTCCACCAACCAGTGGCTTTATCAGTTCAATACAGAGTTTATTGATGATGAAAGTGGAGGCTGCAGAAGACGAGGTAATCAGTCCCTCGTCCTCGATGAAAGCGTTTACCACCGTAGTCTTGATGAATCTGAAGCTTAGGTAGCAAGTTGGTCGCTTATGTAGGAGTTAGATGAGGTGCAGCAGTTGGAAGCATCGTCATCATGGACGGGCCCACTAGTGGAAGTAGGTCGTCATGGGTTGGCCCACTAGTGAAAGTAGGTCGTCATGGGTGGGCCCACTAGTGGAAGTAGGTCGTCATGGGTGGGCCCACTAGTGGAAGTAGGTCGTCATGGGTGGGCCCACTAGTGGAAGTAGGTCATGGGTGGGCCCACTAGTGGAAGTAGGTCGTCATGGGCGGGCACACTAGTGAAGTAGGTCGTCATGGGCGGGCACACTAGTGGAAGTAGGTCGTCATGGGCGGGCCCACTAGTGGAAGTAGGTCGTCATGGGCGGGCCCACTAGTGGAAGTAGGTCGTCATGGGCGGGCTCACTAGTGGAAGTAGGTCGTCATGGACGGGCCCACTAGTGGAAGTAGGTCGTCATGAGCGGGCCCACTAGTGGAAGTAGGTCGTCATGGGTGGGCTCACTAGTGGAAGTAGGTCGTCATGGGCGGGCCCACTAGTGGAAGTAGGTCGTCATGGACGGGACCACTAGTGGAAGTAGGTCGTCATGGGTGGGCCCACTAGTGGAAGTAGGTCGTCATGGGCGGGCCCACTAGTGGAAGTAGGTCGTCATGGGTGGGCCCACTAGTGGAAGTAGGTCATGGGCGGGCACACTAGTGGAAGTAGGTCGTCATGGGCGGGCCCACTAGTGGAAGTAGGTCGTCATGGGTTGGCCCACTAGTGGAAGTAGGTCGTCATGGGCGGGCACACTAGTGGAAGTAGGTCGTCATGGGCGGGCTCACTAGTGGAAGTAGGTCGTCATGGGCGGGCCCACTAGTTGAAGTAGGTCGTCATGGGTGGGCTCACTAGTTGAAGTAGGTCGTCATGGGTGGGCTCACTAGTGGAAGTAGGTCATCATGGGTGTGCCCACTAGTGGAAGTAGGTCGCCATGGGCGGGCACACTAGTGGAAGTAGGTCGTCATAGGCGAGCCCACTAGTGGAAGTAGGTCGTCATGGGCGGGCACACTAGTGGAAGTAGGTCGTCATGGGCGGGCCCACTAGTGGAAGTAGGTCGTCATGGGCGGGCCCACTAGTGGAAGTAGGTCGTCATGGGGGGGCACACTAGTGGAAGTAGGTCGTCATGGGTGGGCTCACTAGTGGAAGTAGGTCGTCATGGGTGGGCCCACTAGTGGAAATAGGTCGTCATGGGCGGGCACACTAGTGGAAGTAGGTCGTCATGGGCGGGCCCACTAGTTGAAGTAGGTCGTCATGGGCGGGCCCACTAGTGGAAGTAGGTCATGGGTGGGCTCACTAGTGGAAGTAGGTCGTCATGGGTGGGCCCACTAGTGGAAGTATTTCGTCATGGGTGGGCCCACTAGTGGAAGTAGGTCGTCATGGGCGGGCCCACTAGTGGAAGTAGGTCATGGGCGGGCCCACTAGTGGAAGTAGGTCGTCATGGGCGGGCCCACTAGTGAAAGTCGTCATGGGCGGGCCCACTAGTGGAAGTCGTCATGGGCGGGCCCACTAGTGGAAGTAGGTCGTCATGGGCGGGCCCACTAGTGGAAGTAGGTCGTCATAGGTGGGCCCACTAGTGGAAGTAGGTCGTCATGGGTGGGCCCACTAGTGGAAGTAGGTCGTCATAGGTGGGCCCACTAGTGGAAGTAGGTCGTTGTATAGCACTACTGGTATGGTACACCATACTTATCAGACACACCACCATGGAATCTTGACACAGGATGCCTTCCTCTTTGCTAACTTCTGGGCTAAGTCTTGAGCCATCACCTACTACTGGGTCCACAGAACGATGATGGCGCCTTCATCTTCCGTACCCAAACTGATTCTTACACAGTACAAGAGAACATCTTCCTGCCTAAGCTTCAGCTTCATCTAGACTACGGTGGTGAACGCTTTCATCTAGGCTAAGGGACTGATTACCTCGTCTTCTATCGTCTTCAGTTTCAAAACTTCTAGTAACCTTTGTAATGAATTGGTAAAGCCACTGGTGGGAGGAACATCTTCAGAATAAAAATACCAAACTGTTGCACGTGTGTCTTAGTCGTCACTATTGACGCGGAGACATTATCAAATACATTATTTCCACTCTTCCTTCCTTCCTCTTCCTCCTCCTCCTCCTCCTGTCCTCGTCTTCATCGTCCTACTCTTTTTCCTCCTCTTCCTCCACATGGCCACAGGAGAGGCCATGAAGGAGTTTCATTCTTCGCCACTTTCCCCAATTAAGCTTATGACAGCTCCCACTGCAACAACACCAGCTCCTACTACAACAATACCAGCTCCCACTGCAATACCAGCTTCCACTGCAACAATACCAGCACCCACTGCAACAACACCAGCTCCTACTGCAACACCACCAGCTCCTACTGCAACAACACCAGCACATACTGCAACAACACCAGCTCCTACTGCAACACCAGCTCCAACTGCAATACCAGCTCCCACTGCAACAACACCAGCTCCTACTGCAACAATACCAGCTCCCACTGCAATACCAGCTTCCACTGCAACAACACCAGCTCCTACTGCAACACCAGCTCTTGCTGCAACACCAGCTCCCACTGCAATACCAGCTCCCACTGCAACAACACCAGCTCCTACTGCAACAATACCAGCTCCCACTGTAATACCAGCTTCCACTGCAACAACACCAGCTCCTACTGCAACAACACCAGCTCCTGCTGCAACACCAGCTCCCACTGCAATACCAGCTCTCACTGCAACAACACCAGCTCCCACTGAAACAACACCAGCTCCCACTGAAACAACACCAGCTCCCACTACAGCAAAACAAGCTCTCACTGCAATACCAGCTCTAACTGCAACAGCACCCACTGCAACACCACCAGCTCCTACTGCAACAACACCAGCTCCCACTGCAATACTAGCTCTCACTGCAACAACACCAGCTCCCAATGCAACAACACCAGCTCTTGCTCCTACTGCAACCACACCAGTTCCCACTGCAACAACACCAGCTCCTACTGCAACAACACCAGCTCCCACTCCACCAACACCAGCTCCCACTCCACCAACACCAGCTCCCACTCCACCAACACCAGCTCCCACTCCACCAACACCAGCTCCCACTCCACCAACACCAGCTCTCACTCCACCAACACCAGCTCCCACTCCACCAACACCAGCTCCCACTCCACCAACACCAGCTCCCACTCCACCAACACCAGCTCCCACTCCACCAACACAAAGCTCCCACTCCACCAACAAAAGCTCCCACTCCACCAACACCAGCTCTCACTCCACCAACACCAGCTGCCACTCCTCCAACAGCAGTTGTCATTCCATCTAAATTGTTTCCAGTGAGAATATGTTGAGAAAACATGTACTCTGCTGCTTCTGCTGTATTTACAGACAGACGCAGACAGCAGCTACGAGGGATGCAGAGACCAGCTGCGAGGGACACAAACTGCAAAAGCGGGGGAACGCAGAAAGCAGCCGCGAGAGACAACAGGAACCGCGGGGTCTCTATCAGGAACTGACATCCATAGCTCAGCCGAATTAGGGACTTGGAAAATTAAGAAAGAATAGAAAGAATAAGTTTTTGCTAGCAGAGCTAGCACAAGCTATCCTCAACTAGGCATCAGGCTCACCATCAAAGTTAAACTCTGTATCAATGGTACACTCAGCCTCTCTAAAAGAGATATAATTGACAGCATTTCTACAAACGCCACTGTTGTTGCCCTGGAGATGTACCTGACGCGGGATAGAGAAGTCGACAGCTCCATCTCGGGTCAGTTAATCTGACACTTACTGCAACTTGAGAGGTAAAGAGAACATCTGACAATGTCTAGGACGATGGCATAATGTTCAAGACCAGTAGGCCTTCTGCAGTGTTCCTCCATTCTTATGTTCTTATGTTCTAACTACAAAACAGCAGAAGCATTCACACCTACAGCTGGAGTGCCCCAGGGGCTCCTCTCTGAGTCCTGTACTGGTCAACATCTACGTTAATGACCTACCAGCGCCAGAGTATAGGAACACCACCATAAGTTAATCTCCTGACGTTCTGATACATGTGTCTGCCACCCCAACAGGCCAAACCGTCAAACACGCGAAAGTGATTGAGAAGATGAACGAGAAATTGATAAGAACGATGAAGTGGGAGAGGAAGTAGAGAATTACCACCAACTCGGGGAAAATTCAAAACAGCACTATACGATGATACCATGCGACGATAGAGAACACAGAAAAACTGCAATCAAAGACACTCTTGTCGCTATGAAAATTACCAATAAGCTCTTGAGTTACAAAGGTGACAGGTTGCTGAACTCCACCAAATACGTCAGTGACAAATTCAATGTGGCAAAATACGGTCTTCTTTATCAACTGTTGAGATTCGCTCATGCCGCTGCGCACGTCAAGAAACACCTCTACTAATATAATGATTCGACCAATACTCGAATATCCATGCGTTCTCCTGTCCTGTCCGAATGGAGAACCTCAACGATAGTGATGCAATTAACTTCAGGCTCGACCAGCTCAAGAAGCGCCAGCTGTATGACATGCATGAACTCTACTTGCCCGATAGAGAAAACTCATCCCAACCGATGAACAGCGCAAACTATGTGATCCGTGTACCAACATATATCCTCCAACCAACATCCTCAATGTCAAGGATACCGAGTAATCTACCAAGATTATGAAGACGAGATAACACCTGACTCAGTCTTCGTAAAAAAAATCGATAAATCCATCACTGTTGTAACATCTCCGAACACCTGAACACGTGGAGACCACCGAAGGCAGAACACCGTGCCTAGTAAGTACCGGGCAGCGAGTCACCTGCGCATCCACCGTGCGCCTCCAAGCCTCTGGAGTTACCTCCTTCCTCCACAAGGAATATTCGTTTCTTAGAAAATTAAAGCATATCCATACGTACAGCACACGTATACAAGTAGACAGCTTTGGTGTACACACTTGTATGAGTGCCAGGTCACAGACCGGGCCACGGGGGCGTTGACCCCTGGAATTCTGTCCAGGTAATTCTCTCCAGGTAGACAACCTATATAAAATTAACGTTGACGTTTAAGCGTAAATCACGCACACCAATTACCATGTAAAAATCAAAAGTGGTTGGGCCAATTAACTTTTTTTTATCTCCCTCCTCCTCCTCTCTCGTTCATACCTACTCAGCTCCATTTCATCATTCCCCATCCTTCTTCCTGCCCCCTCCATACCAGGGCTCTGGAATCATTCGTTCGTCAGTAGGCTATTAATCTTCCTCTTGTCTCTTCCGATGCTTCTGTCCTCATATCTGCTGGGTACGTCAATGTGTAAAGGAGGATCTGTGGAATAAGGTTTAGCATGTTGTAGTCAGTGCGGAACATCGGGGATTGAGTATTGTGGTATCTGGTTTTAGGGAATAATATGTCTGAGAAGAGATGATAGGCAGAATGCTGTGGTGGTGATCAATTTTGGTGGTTCCGTATATGTGTGTCAGTTGCTGGTGGTGCTGTGATACTCTGGCAGTGCCTATGTGAGGTTACAATTGTGAAAGATGCAATGGTTGAGTTTGGTGGTGGTGTTGATATAATGCTGGCATCGGTGGGGATATAATGCTGATATAATTGGTGGTATAATGCTAGAATCGGTAGTGGTATAATGCTGGTATCGGTGGTGGTATAATGCTGGCATCGGTGGTGGTATAATGCTGGCATCGGTGGTGGTATAATGCTGGTAACGGTGGTGATATAATGCTTGTATCGGTGGTGTAATGCTGACATCGGTGGTATAATGCTGGTATAGGTGGTGGTATTAATACTGACATTGGTGGTATAATGCTGGCATCGGTGGTGGTATAATGCTGGTATCGATTTGGATATAATGCTGGTATTGGTGGTGGCATAATGCTGGCATCTGTGGTGGTATAATACTGGTATCGGTGGTGGTATAATGCTGGCATCTGTGGTATAATACTTGTATCGGTGGTTGCATAATGCTGGCATCGGTGGTATAATGCTATTATCAGTGGTGGTATAATGCTGACATCGATATAATACTGGTATCGGTGGTGTTATAATGCTGGTATCGGTTGTGGCATAATGCTGGTATCGGTTGTGGCATAATGCTGGTATCGGTAGTGGTATAATGCTTGCATCGGTGATATAATGCTGGTATCGGTGGTGTAATGCTAGTATCGGTGGTGTAATGCTAGTATCGGTGGTGTTATAATGCTGGCATTGGTGGTAATATAATGCTGGCATCGGTGGTGGTATAATGCTGGTATCCTTTGTGTTATAATGTTGGTATCGGTTGTGGTATAATGCTGGTATTGGTGGTGGTATAATGCTGGCATCAGTGATATAATGCTGGTATCGGTGATGGTAAAATGTTTGCATCGGTGGTATAATTCTTGCATCGGTGGTGATATAAAGTTGTTATCGGTGGTGGTATAATGCTAGCATCGGTGGTGGTATAATGCTAGCATCGGTGGTGGTATAATGCTAGCATCGGTGGTGGTATAATGCTAGCATCGGTGGTGGTATAATGCTAGCATCGGTGGTGGTATAATGCTAGCATCGGTGGTATAATGCTAGCATCGGTGGTGGTATAATGCTAGCATCGGTGGTGGTATGATGCTAGCATCGGTGGTGATATAATGCTAGCATCGGTGGTGGTATAATGCTAGCATCGGTGGTGGTATAATGCTAGCATCGGTGGTGGTATAATGCTAGCATCGGTGGTGGTATAATGCTAGCATCGGTGGTGGTATAATGCTAGCATCGGTGGTGGTATAATGCTAGCATCGGTGGTGGTATGATGCTAGCATCGGTGGTGATATAATGCTAGCATCGGTGGTAGCATAATGTTGTCATCGGTGGTGGTATCGTGGTGGTATAATGATTACATCGGTGGTGGTGTAATGCTGGTATCAGTTGTGGTATAATGCTGGTATTGCTGGTGGTATAATGCTGGCATCGGTGGTTGTATAACATTTGCATCGGTGGTGGTATAATACTCTCATCGGTGGTGGTATAATGCTGGTATCGGTGGTGGTATAATTCTGGCATAGGTGGTGTAATGCTGGCATCGGTGGTAGTATAATGCTGTTATCGGTATTGGCATAAGGCTGACATCGGTGGTTGTATAGTGCTGGCATCGGTGGTGGTATAATGCTGTTATCGGTGGTGGAAGTGTAGTGACTAATAACTATGTTAGTGTAGTGTATTCACGGTGATGAAGAGTGATGCTGAAGAAGGTTTGACGATTTTTGTATATTCACCTGTTGATGCCACTGCCCCCGTGAGCCTTTACCAAACCAGGCCTATAATGTGATCTGATCCGTCATGATGTTCAACCAGAAGAAGTTTCATCTACTCACTTATGGACAAAACTAGTACGAACATTGGAATAACACAAAACACAATCAAATCAGCCAATAAAACAGAAGAGAACCGTAAGGGATGTGGGTGGAACAAGATCTCATGTTCAAGGATCACAATAGTATAACTTACTATTGCAAGAAAAATGATAGGTTCGATAAGAAGAATCTTTAAAAACAAGCCACATCCAACACCACAATCACCCAGATCCACCACCACCCACATCCACAACCACCACCCACATCCACCACCACAACCACCCACATCCACCACCATAACCACCCACATCCACCACCATAACCACCCACATCCAACACCACAATCACCCACATCCACCACCCACATCCTACACCACAATTTAGGACAGGCAAAATTGCAGATCTGGATAATGTACATATAAACTATCAAAATCCTTAATTGTGCAGTCAGGAATGCGAGCTGATAATATGTATCAGTGTTTGCACATGGTAGATGGTCTGGTTCCACATATGAACACTGGAATTAATCTCTACAACAGCAGGACTAGAGCAACAAGAGCAACAAGAGCGACGTAACGCAAGAATTACAAGAGTTTTCAACGTCCTCCCATCAAACTAAAGGGGAATCACTAATGGTCCACTGTCTTCAAGAGGAAACTTGAAAAGTTCTTGCCGAAAAGTCCTTATTAGCTGGTTATGGTGCAGCGTTCTGGAATGTGTGTAGCGAGCACAAACAGTCTCACTGATCACGTTGACAACTAGGAAGTCTGGTCTGCTACCGTGCCGCGCGGGAGAGGATGGGGGCATGATCCTCGAAACCATTTTCAAATAAGTTTTAAAGTTTAAAGATTTAAGACTGACTACAACAACAGCTACTACTACTACTATTACTACTACTGCTACTAGAACTACTACTACAACAACTATTACTACTACTGCTGCTACCACTACTGCTACTACTAATACTACTACCTCAAACCACAATGAAAACAATACTAACGATCCACTACCACAACTACCCACATCCACCACCACCCACATCCTCCACCACCACCACCCACATCCTCCACCACCACCACCCACATCCACCACCAAAATCACCCACATCCACCCACATTCAACACCACAACCACCCACATCCAACACCACAATCACCAACATTCAACACCACTAACGCTCATCACCCACAACACAGAGTTGTCAGGACGTGGGAACAGTCTGGAGAGTGATGTAGTGGAGGAAGGATCCATACATAGTTTTAAGAAGAAGTATGATGTAGCTCATGGATCAGGGATAGAGTGGACCTAGCGGCGACCAGTGAAGAGGCGGGGCCAGGGGACACACAGTGCAAGAGTTTTCATAAAAAGGGTCATCAAAGAGGCATTAATTTACACTTCGCTTACTTCCTTTCCAGCTGAGTGTATTGTCAGCTGAGGTGGAGACTAACTTGTGTATCCCAGTAAACCTGAGCCACAGGGAGAGGAAAAGAGAGGGAGAATAGGAGGAAGAGAGAGAATAGGAGGAAAAGAGAGAGAGAATAGGAGGAAGAGAGAGAATAGGAGGAAGAGAGAGGGAGAATAGGAGAAAGAGAGAGGGATAATACGAGAGAGAGACAGGCAGAGGGCGAAAGGCAGATGAGGAAGAAGACAGGGGTGGGAGACGAATAAGAGGGGAGAGGGGAAGAGAGAGAGAGAAAGGATGAAGAAAACCAAGTGAGGAGAGAAAGCAGAAAAGGAAAATGCGAAGGAGGGAGAAAAACAAGACATAGACAGGAGGGAGAGAAAGGAGGATGAGGTCGAAGCGGAAGGAGGAAGAAGGATAGAAAAATCATTAGGACAGAAGGGAAGGAAGAGAATAAAGGAAGAGGAGGAAGAGTTGGTGAGGAAAACCTGAGGATGATTCGAAATGTGAAGGTGAACAAGTAAGGAAAAGAGGAAGAGCAGGATAAATCAGAAAAGTGGCTAAGATAGAAAGATATGTAATACTGGAGAAGGATAGAGAGGTACAGGGTAATTACGAATGAAGTATAGAGGAAGGAACAGACAACGAAAGGAAAATAAGTACAGATAGATATGGAAATTGTGAGAGATAGGAGGTAAAAATATAGGCGAGAAGAAAAAGGAGAGGGGGATGAAATGGTGGTAGAAAAAATAGGGGAATGTAGTGAGGATAGAGAGAGAGAGAGAGAGAAAGTGTGTGAGTGACAGAATTATGCAGCAATGAAGTGAGAATGATTAACAAGTAAATACTGGTCGAGGGTGGATGCATGAGAATGAGATGAACGAGGAATGAGTGCGAAGGAGGAGGAGGAGGAGGGGAAGGAGGAGGATCACACTGGAGGAGCAGCCTCGTAGGTTTTGAAGGGAAGACTTTATCGGTGATTAGGATAATGACGTCATTGCAGTTGCTTGAGTAATTTTAATGGTCCCCAGTGAGGCAGAGTGATTGGCTTGCTCTCACTTTCTCTCCTCTAATGAAGTCCACCGGGAGAGACAGGGTGAGGTCAAAGGGAGAGAGAGAGAGAGAGAGAGAGAGAGAGAGAGAGAGAGAGAGAGAGAGAGAGAGAGAGAGAGAGAGAGAGAGAGAGAGAGAGAGAGAGAGAGAGAGAGTGAGAGAGAGAGAGAGAGTGAGAGAGAGAGAGAGAATGTTCATGTAGGTTTGCCAGGAAGGGTCCTGGCCCGGGTCTTCTCCATGTGGTGACCTGGCAGTGGCTCCCGAAGGAGTGTCGGAGTTTGTACAAGTGATGTACCATTTAAAGCCCTATGACAAGGGCACAGTGAGAATTTGTGTCAAGTGAAGTACCGCTTACAGCCCTATGACACGGGCACGGTGAGTCTTCTTCTGCACAAGTGCTGTAGCAGTTAGCTACAATCGTCGTGGACGCCCTGTAGCTGGGGTACAGCGCGTCTTGGGTTCAAGTGGTGTCAGGGCCGGTGTTCTCGCTGGTATGAGGCTTTCAACTCTCAAAAGCTCTGTTCGGTTTGACACATTCCAGGCACTCGGGTCGCAGCTCAAATGTCAGAGAGACTCGGGAGATTCTCTGGGGGTGTACTGAATACCTGACGTCTGAGAGAAGTCTAGAATAATAACAAACCTTGAATTTAGCCAGGAAGCTAACCTTTCAACAGATTCTATTACGTCACCATATATCTTGGCTTCCAGTGCATCCAGAAAATAGCTACCCGGCTGACAGCTAACTAGAGATGGGCTGTCACTGTGTAGTATAATTTCAATGCTCCGTGAAAATACAGCTTCACAAAACTGGTATCAGCAGGTGACGGAATTACACGAAAAAATCTTTTAACAGCAACGATGTGTCAACCAATCATAACCTCAAGTAACTCTCAGTGTGTCAACCAATCATAACCTCAAGTAACTCTCAGTGTGTCAACCAATCATAACCTCAAGTAACTCTCAGCTTTATATGAATGTACGTTCAGCCGGCGCTTGACTCATATGCAGAATACACCGATGGCAAACGAAAACGAATTAAAAAATCTTGATGAACTACATGTAGAGCAGAATTTCGTCGCCTCCGCCTCCAGGAAGCAGAACCAGAGGCTTCGCAGATACGGAGATGAACTCTGCGGTGTGCAAGGCCCGCGGCGCTCAGGCGAAGAGCAAAGCCAGTCACCCAGCGTATCAATTACTAGCTGGTGCGAGGGACGTTGCAGATGGTTCAGGAGAGTCAGGCTGCCGAAAATGAGGTGCGAGAGGGAAGGCGAGAGATTAGAAAAGGAAAGAAGGGAGGACATATTAATGGAACGTTATGGGTTGAGCCCCGATGGTAGAATGAATGCAAAAAAAAAAAAAAGACTGATGTGATAGAAGAAAAAATCCCTATAACTCACGTTCCTCTGAGTAATGTAATCTAAAATGGAAAACTGTGTGCTGGAGTGAATAACTGGTGATAGAACAATCAAAACACTCAAAAGAGTAGAAGGTCTTACGTTCGAAGATCACAACAGTGTTGCTATCATAAGAACAACAGAAAATAATAGGCTAGATAACAAAATCCTTCAAAACAAGGGATGTCAGGCAATAGTGAAATTATTAAAGGGCATTTGTATTTTCTACACTGGAATACTGTTCCGTTATAACAGCCCAATTTAAAGTCGGCGAAACTACAGACCTGAAGAATTATCATTATTATTATTTTATTATTATAATTATTACTTCTACTACTACTACTATTTTATTATTATTATTATTACTACTACTACTTCTGTGTTATTATTATATACACAAAATGCGTTCAACCCGCATGAGTTACAGAACGCTAAAGGCTGAGGGATGCTAACGACTAAGGGAAGCAACGCCAGAAAAGAATAGACAAGCTAGCAAAGGAAAGCTAGAGTTTGCGTAATAAATCCGTTTCAATGAAAAACGTCAAAGAGCTCATCTGCACTGACAGTATAGCTTTCCAAAACGACAGCGCCCAAGCGCTGGACAGTTGATCGTAAATGAATCCGTAGAGCTCTCTGGCGACGGGACAATGAAGTAAAAAATGTTGGACTGTTAATGACAGAGGCGCCGGGGGCCTCTCCATGGCAGAGGCGCCGGGGCCTCTCCATGGCAGAGGCGCCGGGGCCTCTCCATGTGATAAGTGTGTCAGACTTTCATTGCCAATTCATAAAACGTGCAAGAACCGTTTCCTGAACGCGACAGCGATGAAAAGTGGTTGATCCAGAACCCAGGTGGTCTTGTAGCCTTGACCAACGACGCTGACATCGTTCCCAAACGTTCTCAAGACAAAACTGGAAATTGGACAAGTTCATAAGAACGTGCATAAGAATGCACGGAGAACGTTCAGTGCCCGTATCAGCTAAAACACACAAGTTGAATGACCGTTGTCCTTGAGACTGTACTCTCTGGAACACAGACACGATACATTATAAGCTATACCTGGAAATACTAGAAGGTATTGTTCCACATACAGACGAGAGAGAGAGAGAGAGAGAGAGAGAGAGAGAGAGAGAGAGAGAGAGAGAGAGAGAGAGAGAGAGAGAGAGAGAGAGCAGTGAGGCAGGCAGGACATGCCGCCCACCCGCCCACTTGGGGTGGTTAAAGCTCATTGAGGAGGATTGAGGCAATTACCCGGGCGTCTCCCACCTCCGTTGCACCATGCCATTGTATACGCACGGATGAACGCACACGCATGAACGCATGTGCACGCGAACGAGTAAAACCTGACGATTACCTGAAAACGATCCCAGGGGTCACCGCCCCCGCAGCCTGGTCCTAGACCAGGCTTCGTGGTCGATGGCCTGATCAACAGACTGTGTTAGCCGCACACAGGTCAACGTAGACACCACAGCCCAGTTGATCAGGAACTGATTTAGGAAATAATCAAGCTTCCTCTTCATTAGAGCCAGAGGTCTCTTGGTAATTCCTCTTATAATACCATTTTGGATATGAAGTCACCCACAAATCGACCTAGATGTCACTGACAGCCATCTTTTGTCGGCCATTACCAAAAATCCTTTGATTTGTCAAAACTTTTGTCAAATATATTTTAATAAATTTTGGATTTTTTCCTATATTTTGAAGTCAAAATATCTAATAAACCAGCTACCTCTGGGGATTTCTTCATGTGATAATAGAGTAATTATAGTTAAAGATGAAAAATCATGTTATTCGTTCTCATTTAGTATATTTATATAATGAATTCTGTTATTAAAATTTCATCCTGATTACCTGTACATAATTTCTTAACTCCTTCTTGTTTATTATTGCAGATGCGTATGCTTTTAATATAGCAGCTGTGGTGAACGTAATAAGCTTTCATTATGACTAACAAATCTGGATCAAAAAGTCTTCAGTGAGAGTAGCATCCGTGGAGGGCAGCGTATCTTCAGGCGGATATAAATTTAGCAAGTCTTTCAGACAACAATATGATGTTTAACGAGGAGAAATTTCAATTGCTAAACTATGGAAAAATGTATCGGAAGATCTCATACTCAAGGAACAATAATGTTGATACTACTACAGCAATGTAAGTGATAAGTTGGATAGCTAGAATATTCAAGACAAGAGATGCTGAGCCAATGATGATATGAGATGCTGAGCCAGTGATGATATGAGATGCTGAGCCAATGATGATATGAGATGCTGAGCCAGTGATGATATGAGATGCTGAGCCAGTGATGATATGAGATGCTGAGCCAATGATGATATTTTTTTTAAGTCATTTGTTCTCTCTAGGCTAGAATACTGTTGTACACTGGCGGCCGCCTTCAAAGCAAGAGAGACTGCTGAGCTGGAAAACGTACAGAGAACTTTCACTGCTCGTATACACTCAATCAAGCATATAAATTACTGAGAATGTTTAAAGTTCCTTCAGCTGTATTACCTGGAATGTAGATGAGAAAGGTACATAATAATTTACACTTGGATGAACTGGTTCCTAACCCGAACACAGATATCACACCGATGACAACAAGAAACTACACAAACGGTGCAAAATACTTCCACTAAAGAGCAGGGGGCTCTACAAGTACACTAAAAGAGAGTTCGATGAGTGTCAGAGGTCCCCGACTCTTCAACGCCCTTCCTTAATGCATACGGGAAATTGCTAGCAAATCTTTGGCGGTCTTGAAGATGGAACTAGACAAATTCCTCAAATCAATGTCTGACCAGCAGGGCTGTGGTTCGTATGATGGATTGCGTTCGGCAATAGTTGATCAGGTCTTGATCCTCCAGGAGGCTTGATCTGAGACCGGGCCGCGGGGGCATTGATCCCTAGAAACGTCCTTCAGGTGTCCTTCAGGTATCCTTCAGGTATGTGAACAAAATCTAGTGACATATTAAATTTTGTGTTTTGTGTCAAGAGGAAACTTCAGATTCGCTGCAATGTCCAGAGGACACAAAGCGCCCAGACAAAGAATCAGGTTACCACAGCTTGGCATGGACACTGATAAAATTCCATGAACTGAATGATTTGCCATTACCCATTAATACTGAGAGATTGGATAAGGGAAAACACCAAAACGCAAAGCAATATGGCATAAGTCATCATATTCAACAAAAAAAAAAAAAAAAAAAGAGGAAAACTGTCCTTGAATCTTTCGCTGAGTCTTCAACTTCCGAGAAATTCACAATGCAGAGAGATGAGTCTGTACACAGTTAAGCATCAACATCAAAGAACATAAGTTTCTTCTGTGAGACAAAGTCAGCAAACTCTTTACAAGTTGCTTCTACATTTGGTCTAGGCAGGCGGGTGAGGAAATGTGCCCTAGAATCACACAACGAGAGGTATTGGCAAAGCTGAGCTTAACTGAAATGTACAATAGAGCAGCAACAGTACCATGCCATATGCATGATAAAAGAATCCCAAACACCAGATGAGCCATGGAATTGCATTTGCTGAAGTCATCTCACGTATTGAAAAAGTCCATGCCAATGATGAAGTTACACTAGATTTTAAATTGACTGATCTTATCACTTTGTATACAGCAAGACTTCAACGAACGAAAACTGATGCAAATGTTCACAGATGAAGATTAACAAATCGGATTCTTTGTCAATTTCCTGATCTGCAAAAGCATAAACATCGACATGATATCCTTCTCGCTTTTGATAAAGATATTGACCCAGCATTGCAAAAGAGTATGTGACACTGACTATAATGAAGAAGCCATCACATTGAGCAAAGCTGCCAGCAACATCAGGAGAGATGTCATGAAATATGAAATCAAAACCAAATTTGATAGATGATTCAGTCATAATTGTCAACAAGATTCAACGCCACAATCCTTGATTACCCTAACAGAGATGATCATGTATGTCACAAACATCCAGTGTCAATCAAAAACTCTTTCTCAGGCTTGACTATCTGTAGCTCAGCTGATCTGTTTCATTGCGCACTAATGGAAACAAGAAGTCAGTGCAGGGAGCAGACACCTGCCTGCAGTATATAAGCCACTTCTTCGCGCATATGCTGTATTCTTATCTTGATTGATGGACTGATTACATTGACTCCAGGCTGAGTGACTGATTACCTCATACTCCTGTTCTTCACCATTCTTCTTTGTAATGGACTGATGAAGCCACTGTGCGACGAACGTTTCTACAGTAAAAATACCCAACTGTTGCACATGTGTCTAATTTATCATAATGTAGATGTAGTGTACACTGAAATTGCAGAAACCTTCGATAAGTGCTCAAACACTCACCACGATAAAGTGATCCCAATGTCGTTTTTCTGTGAAATGGTGCTCGTTTTGGTGATCCATTTAAGTTCTTTAAAATAAAGCATTCCAGGAATCAGGACCAATGCAGAGTATATGGGTATTATGTAACTCTGCGTTACGAAGTCTGTAGCATTTGAATTAATATCCGACAGCAATTGGCAATAAAAAAAAGTACTTTTGTCGACATAGACGACAAGGAAGGTAACGAGGGCAGGATGTGTAGGATCCAACAATGAGGAGAGTGAAGGATGACAGTGCTCCGTGAGGAAGGTGAAGTGGAGAACATGCACCAAGCTTCACTTTCCCTCTGATTCACCACAAGGGAAGCCTGGAGCACCGTGTCACCGTGTAACAGTGCCACACCTGCCGCACTGCTGACTCACCAAGTGTACACGCAGAGGAAACACGAGAGAAATGAGAAGCAGCAAGGAGGCGTAAAGAGAGACAGGAACACAAGAGAGGCAGCTGTGAAAGGGGGAGGAGGGAGGGGGAAAGAGAGGGTTGAAGGAAGTTGGGGGGTTCAAGGAAGGGGAGAGCTGAGGGAAGCGAAGAGGAAAGGAGATTGCCTTATTGGCTTTAAAGATTATTGGCTACAGGAGGGTCATAAAGGCAGCACATAACCTTGACACCACCAACCAAGAATACATTATTTCCTAAAATTGGGACTGAAATAAAGTTTTAGCATATACTTAGAGATATTCACCTCTCTGAATATAACTTCCAGGGAAGAAAAGAGGCTAGAATTCTATCTAGGGATAAGGCCAAGGAAGAGACTGAGAAATTAGAAGAATGTAATCAGGAGAGAGGTGGGTAAAAGACTGGAACGGAGATACGAGAACAGGAATAGGAAAAAAACTGGAGAAGAACTGGAGAAAAATTGAAGGGAGCAGGAAGGAATATATCTTCCACAGTTAAAAAAGCCTGGCTTCTACACTGACAGCCTGGTCGACCAGTCTGTTTGTGATGGCGACCAGTAGGGCCACAAAGCCAACAAAATCCGGCTGATCCTTCAATTGTAGAAGAAAGCTGTCCAGTTTCTTCTTGAAAACTTATGCATTCGTTCAGGCAATATATGTGATATCTTCTAATAGTATGCTGATGACTCTCAAGTCATGAATGTTGACACAGTGTTCTCTGATAGTGCTCATGCCTTTTCCCTGTTCTTCATTGTTCTTTCTCCTATATCTTTCACTCCAGAAAGTTGTTACAGAAGTGTACAGGTTAGGGACCAGATCCTCAAATATCTTCCATGTATATATTATTATATGTCTCTCTTCTCCGTTTCAGAGAGAACAATCAAAGTGGTTTAAGGCATTCCCAATAGTTTTGATGTTTTATTTACCCAATGCAGGCACTATACATTTTCCAGCTCTTCTATCTCTCCTGAGAGGTTCCATGATCAGTGAACAATATTATCATATTCATGGGAAAAACGTAAAGCCAGTAGGGGTCATATACCATTTGCGAAAATGAGAAGTAATTAGGAATGATCACAACAATATTCAAGACGTGAGAGAACAGATGATTTGAAAAATATCATTAATGTCATTGCCTCTGTAGCTTTGAAAGTTCTCATAATCCACCATCTCAATTTCCTGGACATTGCTGAATTTGCCTAATTGTGTTTTCCAGTTGATAGACCATTTGACAAAATTATTCATAAGCCTTATACCTGTTCCTTACGTTCTAAGATATGGTCGGTTTATACTCACCTATATGTGGTTGCAGGGGTCGATTCACAGCCCCTGGCCCAGCTTCATCATTGGTCGCTACTAGCTCTACTCTCTCCCGGCTCCAAGTGCTTTACTGAACCTCTTCTTGAAGCTATGTATGGATCCTGCCTCCACTACTTCACTCTATAAATTTTTCCACTTCCTGACAACTCTAAGGCTGAAGAAATACCTCCCAACATTCCTATGAGGTTTTAATCCGCCATGCATCTGAGCAATTTGTCAATGTTGAATATGATACTATTTTCATTTGCTCTTTGGAAGACTTTACTAGTATGAAGTATAAAATTTTGTTACAATTATTAAGAAAGTTAGTAATCCTGGATAATCAAATAAAGTCATATTCCTGTTATTTATCTGTGACCTGTGTTGTAAGTTTTCTTATTCCCGCAGCTCGACCCTGAACTAGGCCTTCGTGTTGGTGACCCACCAGACCACATACCAATTACAGCCTGGTTGCTCTGGCACACCGCGGAGATGCTGATCCAGTTTCCTCTCGGCATTCACAATAGCACCGGAAACATTTCTAATATCTGCTGGAATTTTTTTTTTTTTTTTTTATAATTCATGTTAAGCGCTAAACCTATTTGGGTTATTCAGCGCAATACTTTGTGGAGGTTTGATCCTCCGTCTGCTGGGCGCGAGACAGACACGCTCTCTATTTGTACTCACCTATCCTTCATATCTGCTGGAAGCAGATTGAAAAGATTAGTCTCATGGATGTTGATACAGTGCACTTCCATTGTGCCCGTGGCCCCCTTGCTTATTACTCGGTCCATTTTACATTTTTGTATATTTTACTCTAGTACGTTGTTATAGTAGTGTTCAGATCTGGGACGAGGCCCTTTAGTATCTTTCATTCCAATATTATCGCATCTCTCTCTCTGTCTCTGTCTCTCTCTCTCTCTCTCTCTCTCTCTCTCTCTCTCTCTCTCTCGTCTTCTTTTCTGACAGAACATTACCCGTTCCGTGAGGCGTTCCCAGTAGTTTAAATGCAACTGCTGCTGTTGCTGCTCCTCCCGCTGCTGCCCCTGCTGCTGTTGCTGCTCCTCCCGCTGCTGCTCCTGCTGCTGTTGCTGCTCCTACCGCTGATGCTGCTCCTGCTGTTGTTGCTGCTGCTGTTGCTGCTCCTGCTGCTGCTCCTGTTGCTACTGCTGTTGCTGCTCATCCTGTTGCTGCTGCTGATCCTTCTGCTGCTGTTACTGCTGCTGTTGCTGCTCCTCCCGCTGCTGCTGCTGTTGTTGCTGCTGCTTCTGTTGTTACTGCTGCTGCTGCTCCTCCTGCTAATGCTCTTGCTACAGTTTCTTCTGCTTCAACTTCTCTTCCTGCCATTATTGCTGCTGTTACCGGTACCTCCACAGTCGCCCCAAAGTGAGACACAGCACACAGCATAGCACAGACATCAATTAACAGCGAGTTACTGCCCTCTATATCTTTCCCTGTCGCCAGAATTTAACCACAATATCCCAGGTTTTAAACCTACTTGGCGGCCGCCAGATTCTAAATCAAGCGCCTTTGTGGACGCCTTATTATGTTTTCCAGCCCTAGAAATGTGTGTGTGTGTGTTTACTCACCTAATTGTAGTTGCAGTGGTCGATTCATAGCTCTTGGCCCCGCCTCTTCACTGGTTGCTACTAGATCACTCACTCCTTTCTCCGTGAGTTTTATCATACCTCTTATTAAAGCTATGTATGGATCCTGCCTCCAACATCTCCCTTTCCAGGCTCTTCCACTTCCTGAAAACTCTGTTACTGAAGAAATACTTCCTAACATCCCTGTGATTCATCTGAGTCTTCAACGTCCAATTGTGACCCCTTGTTGGTGTGCCCCATCTCTGAAACATCCTGTCCCTGATTCCTCTCAGTATTTTATATGCTGTTATCATGTCTCCCCCTGTCCTCCAGTGTCATCAGATCGATTTCGGTTAACCTCTCCTCATAATACATGCTCCTTAACTCTGGGACTAGTCTCTTTGCAAACCTCTGCACTTTCTCTAATCTTTTGACGTGCTTGTTCAGGTGTGGGTTTCAAACTGGTGCTGCATACTCCAATATGGGCCTCATGTACACGGTGTACAGAGTCCTGAACGACTCCTTACTGAGATGTCAGAATGCTATTCTTTGGTTTGCTAGTCGCCCGTATACCACAGCAGTTATTTGGTTGACGTGCGCCTCAGGAGATGTGTTCGGTGTTATACTCACCCAAAGATCCTTTTTTTCGAGTGAGGTTTGCAATCTTTTTTCCCCTAGCCTGTACTCAGTCTACGGTTTTCTTTGCCCTTCCCCAGTCTTCATGACTTTGCACTTGGCGGGGTTGAACTCCAGAAGCCATTTGCTGGACCAGGCCTGTAGCCTGTCCATATCTCCTGGTCCTCCTCCGACTGAATTATCCTCATTAACTTGACATCGTCTGTAAATTTAGACACTTCTGATTCAATTCCTTCAATCATGTCATTCACATATACCAGAAACAGCACCGGCCTTACGAATGACCCCTGTGGAACCCCGTTCGTCACAGGGGCCCATTCCGTCACCTCGTCGCGTACCATGACTCACTGCTGCCTTACTATCAGGAATTCTCTGATCCATTGCAGTGCCTCCCTGTTATACCTGCCTGGTCCTCCAGCTTTTGCACTAATCTCTTATGTAGAACTGTGTCAAAACCCTTCTTACAGTCCAAGAAAATGCAATCTACCCACCCCTCTCTCTTGTCTTACTGCTGTCACCTTGTCATAAAACTCCAGTAGGTTTGTGACACAGGATTTCCCGTCCCTGAATCCGTGCTAGTTGTCGCAGATAAGCTCATTCCTTTCTAGGTGCTCTAACACTTCTCCGAATAATCTTCTCCATGGCTTTGCATACTATGCATGTCAGTGGAACTGGTCTGTAGTTTAGTGCTGCGTGTCTGTCTCCATTTTTAAAAATTGGGACTACATTTGCTGTCTTCAATACCTCAGGGAGCTGCCCTATTTCGATAGATGTGTTAAAGATTGTTGCTAGTGGTACACAGAGTGCCTCTGCTCCCTCTCTCAGGACCCACGAAGAGATGTTATCCAGCTCCATTGCCTTTGAGATATCTAGTTCGCTCAGCAGCCTCCTTACCTCTTCTTCGGTTGTATGTATTGTGTCTAGCACTTGTTTCAGGAGTCCTTTCTGTCTCATCTGTGAATACTTCTTTAAATCTCATGTTGAGCTCCTCACGTACTTCTTGGTCATTTCTTGTCATCTCTCCTCCTTCTTTCTTCAGCCTGATTACCTGGTCCTTGACTGTTGTTTTCCTCCTGTTGTGACTATACAACAGCTTTTAATCGGACTTGACTTTCGCTGCTATGTCATTTTCGTATTGTCGCTGGGCCTTTCATATGTGATGTTCTCTATACATGCACTACTTAAGGTGAATACTAGATCCAGTCTTTCTGGTTCATCTCTCTCTCTGGAAGTGTCCTTAACGTGCTGATGCATGAGGTTTTCCAGTACCACCAACAACTTTGCCCTCCACGTTTCTGGGCCCCCATGTGGCTCCAGGTTTTCCTAGTCGACTTCTTTGTGTTTGAAGTCACCCACAGCCAGTAGCTTTGCTCTGCCAACACGGGCCCTTCTTGCAACTTCAGCCAGTGTGTCAACCATTGCTCTGTTACTCTCATCAAATTCTTGTCTTGGCCTACTGTTATGGGGTATTATGGACTTGTTGTGGGGGCTGTTGGGACCCAGCATGTATTGTTGTAATTAAATAACATGAATGCCTAATTATATTGAATTATTCAGAATTTGCTATGAGGTCTTAGGTCAGGCCACCCTAAAGACTTAATAGAGCTGATTAAACTGTTTTTCTCAATATAATAGGTTATATAAAATATAAATGCACATTATTATTAAGTATTAGTTATTAGTTGCATGTCTCATTGTAATAACATAAGATATATTGAGAGTACATGTGGAGATATGCAAAGTGATGTGTTTATGTTTGAGGGGGGAGGAGCTTAGAGAGATGCTGGCTTCCCACAATCCTTCCTGAGAACAATGGCGGCTGGAGTGAGCTGGTGTTGTAGGTGCTGATTTTTAACTCGGCTTCAGGGCTGAATGAGTGCCCAAAAGGTAATGGGGAGGGTTGTAGATCGATGTTACTATGACATTCAGTGATCTTCAGTGTATCAAGACACTGGAGGGTTAAGAAATGTTGAGAAAAAGAGAGTTGAAGGTGGCAGCTGAGCCATGTGTTTTGGGAAAGGCTGATTATATGTTTAGGAGTGGAGACCTGTATATTATATGTATATACTTCTTAATATAGCTCTATTTTTATAATGTTGGTTTAAATAACCTTTAAGAGGAATGTGAAAGGACCAATAAGTTTTCAGATGCAGCAGCTAAACCTGAGTAAGTATCTTTTAGTCTAATAATGTCCTCCTTTTACCCTAAGACCTTTTTAAGTAAATACCCTATGCTAGTACATGTAGAACCTTGATGATAAATAGGGGAAAAATAACATAACACCTACTGCTATTCTGTGGTGGGTTATACATCACTGCAATTACCACCTTGGGACCTCCAGACTAAAGTGTTCCTATTATGTAGTCTCTTGCTTCACCCTCTGTCTTCTACTTCCAGCTCCTCAAAGTCTCATTGGTTTTTGATGAGCAGTGCCACTCCTAGATTCCCTCTGTCTTTCCTCAGGATCTGATATCCAGTTGGAAAGATGGCATCTGTTATCATTCCTGTGAGCTTGGTTTCTGTGAGAGCTATGATGTCTGGTGATTCCTCTGATTTTTTTTTCATGCCACTCCTCCCACTTATTCGTTATTCCATCAGCATTGGTGTACCATACCTTCAGTTTCCTCTCCAACTCTATGTTCTGGGGGTTTGTGGAGGTTGGGGAAGTGAGGGACCTGGCAGGGTGCTGTGGGATTCTACTGTATAGTGTGGGGTGGGGACTGTGTGGATTGTGGTTTGTATTGGGATAGTGCATTTGGCTGTGGGGTTCTGAGGGTAGTTCTGTGTGTTTTTGTGCTTGTTGCTATGCCTGGCTCTGGTTGTCCTCTGCTGACTCTATCCTTGTCTCCCTTTCTAGCCCCTTTCGTTTCTGTGTTTTCTCCCTCAGTTGCTTTCATTCTGTTCTCGTTCTGTCGCAGTCTAGGAACACCCTCTTGTATGTTGATGTTTCCTTCAGCCGTGGTTTCTCTTGCAGGATCCTGTTCTACACCATTTCTGTCATGAAAATCAGTTTGACAGGCTGATTTCTTCCCAAGACCCCTTATTCTCTGAAAATTTATTATCTCAGTCATGTCCTCACCTATATGATGTTTTCAATCTCTCGCTTTTCTTTCTGTCTTTCATTGTGTGTCCTTCCTTCTCTCTTCTGAAGCCTGTGAATAAAGACTGACCTTACCTTCTCCTCCTCACATTGCCTTTCCCTCTGCCCCATTTGTACATAGCCATTGTCTCCCATATTTTTTTCCTGTAACTCTTGGTGGCTTGGTTGTGCCTTGGAATGGGAGCTGTCATCTTCTCTATCTGCCTCTCCCTCACTTACTGCTATCCCTGTGACCTTGATTGGTGGTCTGATAGGGCCTTAGTGTAAGTCTTGCCTCCTTCCTTCCCACTGGGCCCCTTGTTTAATAGGGGTGTACCTGCTTCACATGCCATGTCTCCTCTGGGCATTAGCCCTGTAACTCACTTCAGCATATTTACCTCATCTTCTAGGGCCTGTACCTTGGCTGCTGCGGCTTCAGCTCATGACTCCCATTTCTTCTTTTCTGCCTCCATCCTCTTCTCCATTTTTCACAGAAAGCTCACCTAGTTTGCTTTCCCACTCTTGTTCCATCCTTTTACATTGCTCTTTCATCCAATATTCCTTTCCAGGTCCATCTTCCTCTGATCCCCTGAGTCTTTGACTTCCCCTCTGGGCTCCCATTTATTTTGTGTATGTGTACTCACCTAGTTGTGGTTGGAGGGGTCGAGTCACAGCTCCTGGCCCTGCCAAGATCTTCACTGGCTGCTACGAGGTCACTCTTCCTGCTCAATGAGCTTTATCATACATCTTCTTAAAGCTATGTATGGATCCTGCCTCTACTACATCACTTCCCAGACTATTCCACTTGTCGACAACTCTATGACTGAAGATATACTTCCTAACATCCATGTGATTCATCTAAGTCTTCAACTTCCAACTGTGACCCCTTGTTGTTGTGTCCGATCTCTGTAACCTGTCTCTGTCCACCTTGTCGATTCCTCTCAGTATTTTATATGTCGTTATCATATCTTCCCTCTCTTTCATGTCCTCCAGTGTCGTCAGGTCGATTTCCCTTAGCCTCTCCTCGTAGGACATGCCCCTTACCTCCCCGACTAGTCTCGTTGGAAACCTTTGTACTTTCTCTAATTTCTTGATGTGCTTGACCAGGTGTGGGTTCCAAACTGGTGCTGCATACTCCAGTATGGGTCTGACATACACTATGTACAGAATCCTGAACGATTCCTTACTAGTCGCCCATATGCTGCAGCAGTTATTTGGTTAATGTGCATCTCAGGAGATGTGCTCAGTATTATGCTCACCCCAAGATCCTTTTCCTTGAGTGAGGTTTGCAGTCTCTCCCCCCCCCCTAGACTGTACTCTCTCTGGGGTCTTCTTTGCCCTTCCCCAATCTTCATGACTTTGAACTTTGTGTTAAACTCTAGGAGCCAGTTGCTGGACCAGGCTTGCAGCCTGTCCAGATCCCTTCGTAGTCCTGCCTGATCTCGTCCGATTGAATTCTCCTCATTAGCTTCACATTGTCTGCAAACAGGGACACTTCTGAGTCTATCCCTCCGTCATGTCATTCACATATACCAGAAACAGCACCTGTCCTAGGACCGACCCCTTTGGAACCCCGCTCGTCACAGGCTCCCAGTTTGACACCTCGTCGTGTACCATGACTCGATGTTGTCTTGCTGTCAGGTATTTTCGGAATCATTGCAGTGCCTTCCCTGTTATACAGGGAAGGCACTGTGCCACAACTCTACAGGGAAGGCACTGCATCACAAACTTACTGCAGGCACAGTAGGTTTGTGACACAGGATTTCCCGTCCATGAAACCGTGCTGGTTGTTGTGAATAAGCTCATTCCTTTCTAGGTGCTCCACCACTCTTCTCCTGATAATCTTCTCCATGACTTTGCATACTATACATGTCAGTGACACTGGTCTGTAGTTTAATGCTGTGTCTCCTTTCTTCAAAATTGGGACTACATTTGCTGTCTTCCACACCTCAGGTAGTCGCTGTTTCAATAGCTATGCTGAAGACTGTTGTTAGTTCATTTAGCAGCCTCTTCACCTCCTTCACGGTTGTATGTATTGTGTCCAGCACTTGGTGTACCCCACCAATCCGGCTTTCTGGAGTCCTTTCTGTCTCCACTGTAAATACTTCTTTAAATCTCTTGTTGAGCTCTTCACATACTTCTCAGTCGTTTCTTGTGATCTCATCTCCTTTCTTCTTCAGCCTGATTACCTGGTCTTTGACTGCTGTTTTCCTCCTGATGTGACCGTATAACAGCTTCGGGTCAAACTTGACTTTCACTGCTATGTCATTTTCGTATCGTCGTTGGGCCTCCCTCCTTATCTGTGCATATTTATTTCTAGTTCTTCGACTAATCTCCTTATTTTCCTGGGTCCTTTGCCTTCTTTACTTCTTCCATTCTCTAGCACATTTAGTTTTGGCCTCTCTACACCTTTGGGTGAACCAAGGGCTCGTCCTGACATTCTCATTTCTGCTTCTCTTGGATCCAAACCTCTCTTCTGCTTCCTTGAATACTGTTGTCACATATTCCATCATATAATTTACTGATTTTCCTGCCAATTCTCTTTCCCACTGAATCTTGTGTAGGAAGTTCCTCATGCCTGTGTAGTCACCTCTTTTGTAGTTTGACTTCATTCAGGACCACGTGATCACTAGCTCCGAGGGGCCTTTCGTACGTGATGTCCTCAATATCTGAACTACTCCACTCGATACAAGGAATTCTTCAATTCTTGTCCAATCTTTGGACAAAGATCTACTTACACCAGTGGATAATTCCACTGTGATCCCGCCTCCTCCTACTTCGACTCTCCTGTCTACAGTATATAAGCCCTCTTCGGAACTCTCTTCTGGCCATACCTAACTCTCTCCCCTACAACAGTTGTTTTGGACTAAAGGAAGCTGCTTATCAAACTTTCCTCATCAGTTCCCTATCTGCTTTGTTTGAAACTTAAGGAAGCTTCCTGGATCGCTATAATTTCCTATAATAAAGATTCATATTATACAAATTTTATATATTTATATCATATCATTATCATCATATATATATTCTTTTATCTCTTATATATTTATCTCTCTTATCTCTCTATTCTCATCTCTCATCTCTCTATCTCTCTTCTCATCTCTCTCTCTCTCTCTCTCTCTCTCTCTCTCTCTCTCTCTCTCTCTCTCTCTCTCTCTCTCTCTCTCTCTCTCTCTCTCTCTCTCTCTCTGCTAGTGTCCGTAACGTATTGATGCATGAGACTTTCCAGTATCACCTCCATCATCTTAGCCCTCCACGTTTCTGGGCCCCCTTATGGCTCCACGTTTTCCCAGTCAATTTCCTTGTGATGTGATGTGATGTGTGTGTGTGTGTGTGCTCACCTAATTGTGGTTGCAGGGGTCGATTCATAGCTCCTAGCCCCGCCTCTTCACTGTGTGTGTGTGTATATATGTGTGTGTATGTATATATGTGTGTGTGTATATATGTATGTATATATATATATTTTTTTTTTGAACAAGTCGGCCATCTCCCACCGAGGCAGGGTGACCCAAAAAGAAAGAAAATCCCCAAAAAGAAAATACTTTCATCATCATTCAACACTTTCACAACACTCATACATAATCACTGTCTTTGCAGAGGCGCTCAGATACGACAGCTGAGAATTGTCCCTCCCAGCTGTCACTATCCCAGACCCCTCCTTTAAAGTGCAGGCATTGTACTTCCCATTTCCAGGACTCAAGTCCAACTAAATCAATTAACTGGTTTCCCTGAATCCCTTCACAAAATGTTATCCTGCTCACACTCAAACAGATCGTCAGGTCCCAAAAACCATTCGTCTCCATTCACTCCTATCTAACATGCTCACACATGCTTGCTGGAAGTCCAAGCCCCTCGCCACCAAAACCTCCTTTACCCCCTCCCTCCAACCTTTTCGAGGACGACCCCTACCCCGCCTTCCTTTCCCTACAGATTTATATGCTCTCCAAGTCATTCTACTTTGATCCATTCTCTCTAAATGACCAAACCACCTCAACAACCCCTCTTCAACCCTCTGACAAATACTTTTAGTAACTCCACACTTTCTCCTAATTTCCATAGTCCGAATTTTCTGCATAATATTTACACCACACATTGCTCTTAGACAGGACATCTCCACTGCCTCCAGCCGCCTCCTCACTGCAGCATTTGCAACCCATGCTTCACACCCATATAAGAGTGTTGGTACCACTATACTTTCGTACATTCCCTTCTTTGCCTCCATGGATAACGTTTTTTGTCTCCACAGATACCTCAACTCACCACTCACCTTTTTTCCTTCATCAATTCTATGGTTAACCTCATCCTTCATAAACCCATCCGCTGACACGTCAACTCCCAAATATCTGAAAACATTTACTTCTTCCATAATCCCTCTCTCCAATGTGATATCCAATTTTTCTTTATTTAAATCGTTTGATACCCTCATCACCTTACTCTTATCTATGTTCACTTTCAACTTTCTACCTTTACACACCCTCCCAAACTCGTCCACTAACCTTTGCAACTTTTCTTTAGAAACTCCCATAAGCACAGTATCATCAGCAAAAAGTAACTGTGTCAACTCCCATTTTGCATTTAATTCCCCATAATTTAATCCCACCCCTCTCCCAAACACCCTAGCATTTACTTCTTTTACAACCCCATCAATAAATATATTAAACAACCATGGTGACATTACACATCCCTGTCTAAGACCTACTTTTACCGGGAAGTAATCTCCCTCTCTCCTACACACCCTAACCTGAGCCTCACTATCCTCATAAAAGCTCTTTACAGCCTTCAGTAACTTACTACCTATTCCATACACTTGCAACATTTGCCACATTGCTCCCCTATCCACTCTGTCATATGCCTTTTCTAAATCCATAAATGCAATGAAAACTTCTCTACCTTTATCTAAATACTGTTCACATATATGCTTCACTGTAAACACTTGATCTACACATCCCCTACCCACTCTAAAGCCTCCTTGCTCATCTGCAATCCTACTCTCTGTCTTACCTCTAATTCTTTCAATAATAACCCTGCCATACACTTTACCTGGTATACTCAGTAAACTTATTCCCCTATAATTCTTACAATCTCTTTTATCCCCTTTCCCTTTATATAAAGGAACTATACATGCTCTCTGCCAATCCTTAGGTACCTTCCCCTCTTTCATACATTTATTAAACAAAAATACCAACCACTCCAACACTATATCCCCCCCTGCCTTTAACATTTCTGTCATGATCCCGTCAGTTTCCGCAACTTTACCCCCTTTCATTCTACGTAATGCCTCACGCACCTCCCCCACACTCACATCCTGCTCTTATTCACTCCCAAACGATGTTGTACCTCCCTGGCCAGTACATGAAATTACCGCCTCCCATTTTCATCGACATTTAAAAGTTCCTCAAAATATTCCCGCCATCTACCCAATACCTCCAGCTCCCCATCTACTAACTCCCCTACTCTGTTTTTAACTGACAAATCCATTCGTTCCCTAGCCTTTCTTACCTTGTTTATCTCACTCCAATTTTTTTTCTTGTTTTCAGCAAAATTTCTTGACAGAGCCTCTCCCATTCTTTCATCTGCTCTCCTTTTGCACTCTCTCACCACTCTCTTCACCTTTCTTTTACTCTCCATATACTCTGCTCTTCTATTACACTTCTGTTTTGTAAAAACCTCTCATAAGCTACCTTTTTCTCATTTATCACACCCTTTACTTCTTCATTCCACCACTCACTCCTCTTTCCTCCTGCACCCACCCTCCTATAGCCACAAACTTCTGCCCCACATTCTAATACTGCATTTTTAAAACTATCCCAACTCTCTTCAACCCCCCCCCACTACTCCTACTTGCACTAGCCCACCTTCCTGCCAATAGTTTCTTATATCTCACCCTAACTTCCTCCTCCCTTAGTTTATACACTTTTACCTCTCTCTTACTTGCTGTTGCCATTTTCTTTTTGTCCCATCTACCTCTTACTCTAACTGTAGCTACAACTAAATAATGATCCGATATATCCGTTGCTCCTCTATAAACATGTACATCCTGAAGCCTACCTATCAACCTTTTATCCACCAATACATAATCTAACAAACTACTCTCATTACGTGCTATATCATACCTTGTATACTTATTTATCTTCTTTTTCATAAAATATGTATTACTTATTACCAAACCTCTTTCTACACATAGCTCAATTAATGGTTCCCCATTTACATTTACCCCTGGCACCCCAAATTTACCTACTACTCCCTCCACAACATTTTTACCCACTTTAGCATTAAGATCCCCAACCACAAGTACTCATTTGGTTCAAAACTCCCCACACACTCACTCAACATTTCCCAAAATCTCTCTCTCTCCTCTACACTTCTCTCTTCTCCAGTTGCATAAACACTTATTATAACCCACTTTTCACATCCAACCTTTATTTTACTCCACATAATCCTTGAATTTAAACATTTATACTCCCTCTTTACCTCCCATAACTGATTATTCAACATTACTGACACTCCTTCTTTAGCTCTAACTCTATTTGAAACTCCTGACCTAATCCCATTTGTTTCTCCCCACTGAAACTCTCCTACCCCCTTCATCTTTGTCTCACTTAAAGCCAGTACATCCAGCTTCTTTTCATTCATAACATCTACAATCATCTCTTTCTTATCATTCGCACAACATCCACGCACATTCAAACATCCCACTTTGACGGTTTTCTTCTTTTTCTTTTTAGTAAATCTGTACAGGAAAAGGGGTTACTAGCCCATTGTTCCCGGCATTTTAGTTGACTTTTACAACACGCATGGCTTACGGAGGAAAGATTCTTATTCCACTTCCCCATGGATATGAAAGGAAAAGTAATAAGAACAAGAACTATTAAGATAAAATCAAAGAAAACTCAGATGAGTGTATATACATAAATGTGTATATGTATGTGTAGTGTGACCTAAGTGTAAGTAGAAGTAGCAAGACGTACCTGAAATCTTGCAGGTTTATGAGACAGAAAAAAGACACCAGCAATCCTACCATCACGTAAAACAAATACAGGCTTTTGTTTTACACTCACTTGGCAGGACGGTAGTACCTCCCTGAGTGGTTGCTATATATATATATATATATATATATGTGTGTGTGTGTGTGTGTGTGTGTGTGTGTTTATCTTGCTGTACTCTCATAATTGTATTTGCAGGGTTCCTCTTTACTTTTATCGACAGGTTTCACTGATGTATGGCCTGCAGGGCCCGAATGAGGGCCATAGGCATAACGAGGAAGGTAGTCAGGTATATTTTTCAGGTTTCTAACACAGAACGCAAGGAGTAAAATTCAGCATCAGCGAGGTAAAAAATTGAATCCCCCAAGGCACTTTTCTGGCACCTTTGCTGTTTATTATTCTCATAGCAGACATAGATAAAAACTCCCGTCACAGTTTTGTATCATTTGTAGATTATACTAAAATAAACATAAAAGTCACTTCAGTAGAAGACTGTTTTAATTGCAGTTAGATATAAGCAGTGTTTTCCAGTGGGCAGTGGAGAACAGGACGTTCAGTGGTGATAAGTTCCAGCGACTTAGGTATGGAAAGAATTAAGAACTCACAGGGGACACTGTATACAGAACTCAAGATCATATATATAACAAATGAAAAACCTGGGAGTAATTATGTCGGCTGACCTTTCTTTCAAAGAACACAATAAGAAAAATGTGACAAAAGCCAAGATGTTAAGTAAAAGGACACAAATGCAAGAAATGTGACATTTTATTGTGGCAACGTTTCGCTCTCCAGGAGCTTTCTCAAGCCGTTACGTTTTATTGTGGCAACGTTTCACTCTCCAGGAGCGAAAAAGCTCCTGGAGAGCGAAACGTTGCCACAAAAAAATGTCACATTTGTTGCATTTGTGTCCTTTTACTTAACATATTGTCGGTAATTCTACCAATATTATTACAAAAGCCAAGATGATGGGGTGGGTAATGAAAACCTTCAAAACAAAAGAATTAGGGCCAATGGTGACATTTTTTAAATAGCTTGTGCTCTCTCGTTTGGAATATTGTTCAGTACTGGCAGCCTCGTTCAGGGCAGGAGACATATCAGAGATGGAACAAATCCACAGATCGTTTATGGCCCGCATAGAGTCAATAAAGCATTTAAAATTCTGGAAACTTACTGGAGCAGAGGAGATTTACTTGATAATATATACCTGGAAATTACTTAAGAGTCTTGTCCCAAATCTTCACACTGCCCTAACATACTGGAGCGAGAGACATGGGAGAAAGTGCAAAATAAACCAAGTTAAAATCAGGGGCGCCGTGATCAACATCCATTGCCCAGGCTGTTCAATATCTTACCAGATCTCAAAAACACTACTGGGACAAGTGTACAAGTCTTCAGGAGGTAACTGGACAAGTATTTTCACAAAATACAAGAACAACCAGTCTGTGAAGGATATGTGGGCCAGCAAGCCGCCAGCAGTAACAGCCTGGCTGACCAGGCAAGCGTGGCCCAAGGTCAGATTTCAGGAGTAAAATAAAATACTCTCCAAACTATCAAAGGAAAGATACATATTCATCAACTGGAGCTTCATCAATTTCCTTAGGTGAATTCCTAATCAGCCGGGCATTAGAACATACATTGGACTGCGTGTTGCTAACACCAACAGCCTGGGTGACCATGCAATAAACCAAGAGGCTAGGCCTGTGACCGAGCTACGAGAAACATCGTTCATAATTTACACTTAGAAATTACTAGAGGAATTGATTTCCTTATGAAAATTACCCTTTACGAGAGTAGAGGCTCAGAAGGCAGCTGGAGTGCTATGAGCACACTAAGAGATAACCAAATAAGTGTAAAGAGACAAAGACTTTTCAACACCTTTCCTTCATAAGTAAGGGAAATTACCAATACACCTGTAGCTGTCTTCAAATAGAAGCTTGAGTTCTGTAAATTAATAATCAGCCTGGTTTTGATGTCTACTCTGTATCCATCACCAACGGCTTCATTGATCAGTGGTACTGTACGCACTAGTACTTCCTTACAGCCGAGGAAGGTGCAGTCTTCTTTATCCTGCTCTGTTTCCGTCACTGATAAAAAAATCTAAGAAATATGTAAGGCAAGATTTGTGATAATCATCGCCCTCATGGCCCGGTGTTAGACCACGCCTGTAAGCACATATTTGTATAACCAATATCATATACGATACTCTGTATTATATAGCACATATGCCCTAAGTTGTTGAGTGTATTCTTCACTGGAATTCAAAAACTTATGCAAATACCTCCCAACAACCTATTCATATATACATTGGGTGATTTCACATGTGCACAGATCGCAGTAAGTAAAAACAATTATACCTGCTGCTATTACCGATGTGTAGCTCGGTGGCGCACCTGGGCCAGGCCTCGTTACCGCAACTTCTCACCTGCAAGAAAGAGAGACCACCAATTAGCACAGGAGCTCAACAAAACACCTGAATTCTTCCAGGTAAACAATTTAATTGTAAATATAAATGTTATAGCTTAAAAACATCTAATTAATTTCTATTACATTTAACTGGTGACCAATGTCACTATTTATATGTAATACAAGTTAATTAAAAAGAGAGGTTAAAGGCAAACTTAAATACAATTTCCTACATTAATTACATATTTAGAGCACAAAACACTACTGCTTATATTCTTAAGATTATTAATTTTGTTCATTTTTTTCACTACCAGTTTAAACTTGTAATTTTAGCTCCTTACAACGAGACAGTTGTATCGAAGATAAGATAACTTATGTTTACATTTATAATTCTCAATAAAACTCAGTTCATTCAGTAAAGAATAATGTCGGCATCTAATCTTGTAGTACACAAATAATTATATATTGACTACACACCCTTCAACTCAAGAAACCCATCAATCGCGGCTTTCAATTGACAATTTATTACAGATATCTTTTATCTTTCTTTACGACTTTTTCGTGGATTCGATGTAGAGTAACGTAGGTGAAGAGAGATCACTCGACCAATCGAGCAATCCCCCCAAAAAAATCCACGAAAAATTCGTCAGTTGTTACAAGCGTTCATTATATTTTCGGAGTTCATTTATTTTTTTACATCTTAGCGCCAGATACTGAGGCAGTTGTTAATCCTTCGTAATCTACTTTTACCTCGGAAAAAAAAAAGTTTATAGTGAATGATTCGACGTAAAATTAACCTCGTTTCACTTGATCTCTTTCAACGTAAAATTGCTAATTATTAGTATTTCAATCAACGAAGGTTAATTACACCACTTGTGTCGCAGGCTGGACCTTTTGAGCAATTAAAACCCATCAAGGAAAAATTTACCGACATAATTATGAAGCTCACTCCATAAAATAATTAGTATATGAAATCATGGCACCATCAAGAATATTTAGTGAAGATGGTCGGTGGCACAGGTCACAAAGGTCTTCCACTGTCAGTTGTTTATACAAGTCTGCCCTTCTACAAAAGTTTTGGATGAAAGTCCTACCTTTCCTATCAAAGTCAAAATTCAAGCCTCGCCTCCACTATCAAAGTCAAAATTCAAGCCTCGCCTCTACTATCAAAGTCATAATTCAAATCTCACCTGGGCCGCGGAGACGATGCTCCATGAACCATGAATAATACAGACAAAATGTGGAATTAAGACACATATGCAACACCTGAGTATATTTGAAAAAGTCTTCAAATGAAGATACCCTGGTACTGCACCCAACCCTCAGATGCACAATTCATTACACTCTGCCTCTTTCCTGCTGGAACAAGCACTTTCCTACTCAAACTGATAATATGTAAGAAAGCTGCCGACCTCTGGAAAAAGGTATAAGTGTAATGTGGGGCGTTTCATTATTCTGATAAAAGAATGCAACACTACACTAAAAAATAAGAACCCCAATCAGCTTCGTTGTAATCTTTACAGAAACAAGCCTCTGCCACCTCGAGCAAGACGGGGATGGATGGGACACCAGAGGGTATTTTGGGATTAGCTGAGCAACCAATGTGATTTTAGGGATTAATGGGACTCTCAGTGGGATTAAAGTAACGGCTGCTCAACTCGAAGGAATACAAAATGGCTCTAAATACAGTCTGACGGTCGGGTCAAATCAGCTGTGTTATGCCTTTTGCAGAGTTAATGATGAGAGTAATTAAGGCCGTTTTGGAGATCAAGCGATTAAGCCGTGAAATTGCGGGACTAAATGCTTAACCAATATAATTTGGGAATTAAACGATTATCCACTGTTATCTGCAGGAGATAACCTCTGAACAATGTAATTAGGAAATGCTGCCTCATTAACCAATGTGATTTTGTTGGTTTATTACTCTCTCGTTGCCGTTATAGGGATTGGACGATTAGAGCGTTTTATTGCCTATCCATGTGTTGTTTAGGGATATAACCCAACCTCACTATTTACTCGTGAACTATCCACATGATCTGTGGTCTGGCTATTGGAACCTTTGAGGTTTGAAGAGCATCGTGAGGACTATCACTCAGCTCTCCTGGCAGAAGTCTGGCCACTGGTATTGATATTTTCTTTCAGGTTTTCTTTTCAAGTTTAATTTATTCAAGCATTTCGCTGTTTCAATCGCTCTTTTTTTTTTACACAGATCGATTTTACAGCTGTCATCCTACCTCAGCTCATTTCAAAGCCCAGCTATACTACCACCACCTAGGATGTAACCCACACCAGTCGAGTAACAACCAGGTAACTACTTACTGCTATGTGAACACGGGAAGCAGGTGTAAGGAAATATGTCCAACGTTCCCACCCGTGCCGGGGATCGAACCCCGGACACTTAGTGTGTGAGCTAAATGCGCTGCCAACCGAGTCACGGGGCACCTCAACCTCTACGTCCGGCCCACTGCCACTTTAGTCCGCCGAACTTAAATAACAATAGCCCTCCCCACCTCGAGCCCATGCACTTGTTAATTAAATCTGTAAAGGGGAAATTTTGAAACTGTTTTCTTCCCACAGTTGTTGCTCATCCCGCTCTTTGATTTTATTATTGTTTGGAAGTATTCACAATATGGCCGTATTAATTTATTACAACCCTTTCTCGGTCTGTCATGCAATGTCAAGATAAAGGAGCTGTAATACTGATAAATTAGACTTATTTGCAACACTTAGGTATCTTTATTGAGGAAATGTTTCGCCACACGGTGGCTTTATCAGTCCATTACAAAGACGAATGGTTGAAGAACTGAAAGAGTTTCAGGTAGTCAGTCCTGAGGGACTGATTACCACAAACTCTTTCTTTTCTTCAACAATTCGTCTTTGTAATGGACTGAGAAGCCACCGTGTGGCGAAACGTTTCCTCAGTAAAGATACCTAGTGTTGCACTTGTGTCTTAATTATAAATTAGTGGGTTCTCTGAACCATTTACCTACAAGCTATAATACTGTACTTTACCTTGGTACTAGTAAGCCATAAGCAGAGAGTGTATAAATCTGTAGTGGAGGGAAGGCGGGTTAGGGGTCGGCCTAGGAAAGGTTGGAGGGAGGGGTAAAGGAGGTTTTGTGTGCGAGGGCTTGGTCTTCCAGCAAGCATGTGTGAGCGTATTTGATAGGAGTGAATGGAGACAAATGGTTTTAATACTTGACGTGCTGTTGGAGTGTGAGCAAAGTAACATTTATGAAAGGATTCAGGAAACCGGCAGGCCGGACTTGAGTCCTGGAGATGGGAAGTACAGTGTCTGCACTCTGAAGGAGGGTGTTAATGTTGCAGTTTTATAACTGTAGTGTAAAGCACCCTCTGGCAAGACAGTGATGGAGTGAATGATGATTCAAGTTTTCTTTTCGGGCCACCCTGCCTTGGTGGGAATCGGCCGATGTGTTAATAAAAAAATATATATATTCTATATATATTTTAATATAATCTGTTCCTGAGGAGCAGTTAGATTAGGTAAGGTTAGTCAGGAAACACTACAATTGTTTTGTGTCTCGGGTTTTAGTCCTATGATGACTCGCAGCTGGAACTTTTGGTTATTTGACTGAAGCCTTCCGCTGGCTTACCGGTCCACCTCTTTAAAAAATTATAATTATGATTATAACCATTTTGTGGGCAGCAGTGCTACGCTGAACTACCTGAGGCTGGCATCACCAGTGTAACTGGCCCGGACAGCAAGATATAATCCTGGTTTAAATCCCGGAACCCTTACAAGAATTTAATTGAGCAAACACTCTTACATTCTTGGAGAAGCGCTAAATCTGCACGGGTTATACGTCTATTGCGGAATCTACCTTAAGTCTACTTAGAGAGTGTTCGGAGGGTCAACGCCCCATCCCCTGGAGCCTGATCTCACACACCAGGCCTCCAGGTGGATCTCCTTGTCAACCAGTGTGATGGTGCTAGCCGCGAGACGTCTAGTGTAAACACCATAACCCGGCTGATGAGCAACTGGCTTGAGAAAATTGCCCAGTTCTCTCTTGAAGATAGATATTAATCTGTAGGTAATCTTTCTTACGTACTGAAGGAAGGACTTTTGAAAATTGTTCCTTAGTGCACTGAGGGCACTCTTGCGTTCCACTGGGAGTATTAGGCACCCTATGGAGCCCATTACATTTTTGGGGAGTGATTTGTGTGCAGATTTGAGACCAATCCTCGTAGAATTTTCCAGGTGAAGATTATATTGCATTTTTCTCGCCTACGTTCCATGGATTACAGATCGAGAGGCTTCAAAACTTTCCCAGTAATTTAGGCATTTGACTGAATTTATGCGAAGAGTGAAAGTTTCTGCATGATCTTCAGGTCTGCAATTTCATCTATCTTAGACAGAGGTGTTAGAGTACAGCAGCACTCCAGCCTAGAGACAACAAGTGACTCGAAGAGCAGCGTCATTGGCTTGGCATCTCTTGGTAATTAGGTTACATCATCAGAAAAACAAGGTAGCTTCTATTCATTTAATCAAGAGATCATCACCGGCATCAAGGTCCCTCCCAATTAGGATCAAAAGATACTCAAAAAAGACAATTTAAAGAACTGACTTTACCTTTAGCTTAAAATATTTTACACCCTGATCATCACTATCATTTACACCCTGATCATCACTATTATTTACACCCTGATCATCACTATCATTTACACCCTGATCATCACTATCATTTACACCCTGATCGTCAATATCATTTACACCCTGATAGTAAACATCATTTACACCCTGATCGTAAACATCATTTACACCCTGATCGTAATTATCATTTACACCCTGATCGTAAACATCATTTACACAATGATCGTAAATATCATTTACACCCTGATCGTAAATATCATTTACACAATGATCGTAAATATCATTTACACAATGATCGTAAACATCATTTACACCCTGATCGTAAATATAATTTACACCCTGATCGTAAATATCATTTACACAATGATCGTAAATATCATTTACACAATGATCGTAAACATCATTTACACCCTGATCGTAAATATCATTTACACAATGATCGTAAACATCATTTACACAATGATCGTCAATATCATTTACACCCTGATCGTAAACATCATTTACACCCTGATCGTAAACATCATTTACACCCTGATCGTCAATATATTCTTTGAGAATACAATGAATTTTTCAGCACATAGTTAAACTTTACAGGTTATAAATAAAATAAATAGTAAGCATTTCATATGCAGTTTTTGGAATGAAATATGAAATATTCTCAGTTATATTTTTTAACTCTTGCAAAATACACAGCCCATAAATTGAAAAATGAATAACATCTCTCTCAGTATGTATGAATTCTCGATTTATACTTTTGAAAGTTGAATTTAGGGAGAGGGTGATGCAGGTGAGGGTCGTGTGGGTGGTGAGGGTCGTGTGGGTGGTGAGGGTCGTGTGGGTGGTAAGGGTGGTATGGGCGGTGAGGGTGGTGTGGGCGGCGAAGGTGGTGTGGGCGGCGAGGGTCGTGGGCAGCAAGGGTGATATGGGCGGTGAGGGTGGTGTGGGCGGCGAGGGTGGTGTGGGTGGCGATTTTCGTGTGGGTGGTGAGGGTGGTGTGGGCGGCGAGGGTGGTGTGGGCGGCGAAGGTGGTTTGGGTGGCGAGGGTCGTGGGCAGCAAGGGTGGTATGAGCGGTGAGGGTGGTGTGGGCGGTGGAGGGTGGTGTGGGCGGCCAGACACACCAGTTATCAGCACATGCAGACTGGTCAGCCTGTTAACCGTTGATTGGTCATATCCCATTAAGAGTAATTGCTTGGTGATTACGGCAGTCGTTCACTGGCTAAACTGGCAGTGTGTGTCCACGGGTCATCACCCACCTGGTATTATTCATCCTGCCTCTGCTACAATCAAGAGTACTTTATATTAACCCACCAACTGTCTCCCACCGAGGTAGGGTGACCATCTCTCCGCAACCAGAGAATAAATGAAGAAACACATTCAGAATTTAATCTCTGTCTTACTAGAAGGAAGCTGTAACATCCTCATCCCCCTAAAACTACACGGTTATGAAACTGTAGATGAAAGAGCCGAGGTATGCTCGTGGTCAAGGAATCAGAGTTAAGTTTGTCATAAAACTGACATTTGAAAGTTCAAGTGATTGTAGGGCATACTATCTACACCTGGATGCTGATACTATCTTCGCCTGGATGCTGATATCTCTGAGCTCTATCTTCTCTGGATGCTGCTACTATCTTCTCCTGGATGCTGCTACTATCTTCTCCTGGATGCTGATACTATCTTCTCCTGGATGCTGATACTATCTTCTCCTGGATGCTGATACTATCTTCTTCTGGATGCTGATACTATCTTCTCCTGGATGCTGTTACTATCTTCTTCTGGATGTTGTTACTATCTTCTCCTGGATGCTGATATTATCTTCTCCTGGATGCTGATACTATCTTCTCCTGGATGCTGATACTATCTTCTCCTGGATGCTGATACTATCTTCTCCTGGATGCTGATACTATCTTCTCCTGGATGCTGTTACTATCTTCTCCTGGATGCTGTTACTATCTTCTCCTGGATGCTGTTACTATCTTCTCCTGGATGCTGTTACTATCTTCTCCTGGATGCTGTTACTATCTTCTCCTGGATGCTGATACTATCTTCTCCTGGATGCTGTTACTATCTTCTCCTGGATGCTGATACTATCTTCTCCTGGATGCTGATACTATCTTCTCCTGGATGCTGATACTATCTTCTCCTGGATGCTGATACTATCTTCTCCTGGATGCTGATACTATCTTCTCCTGGATGCTGATACTATCTTCTCCTGGATGCTGATACTATCTTCTCCTGGATGCTGATACTATCTTCTCCTGGATGCTGATACTATCTTCTCCTGGATGCTGTTACTATCTTCTCCTGGATGCTGTTACTATCTTCTCCTGGATGCTGTTACTATCTTCTCCTAGATGCTGTTACTATCTTCTCCTGGATGCTGATACTATTCTCCTGGATGCTGATACTATCTTCTCCTGGATGCTGATACTATCTTCTCCTGGATGCTGATACTATCTTCTCCTGGATGCTGTTCCAAACATTGCAGTTGACTCGTCAGAGTTTACTAATAAAAGTCATTTTTTATTGTTTCTTGGTTCGTATCACTAACGAAATAAAGTATTACATTACTAATTCATTTAGTGAGAAACGGTTGTAATATTACATTAATTACACTAGCTTATTAATTACACCAGGTACTGTTATGTTGTACATTATTTATAACATCAAATTGCTGTCTGCATTAGTAAAATACTTGGTAATCTAAGAAGACGAAATCTCTGACACTAACGAATGCCAGGATGGTTTCGTTGATAGTGAGCATGAAGTATCAGGAGATTATTCCCCTGACTACGCTAGCCTCGATGTTTCTATGGATCAAAGAACGATACCTGCTGGCTGTTAATGATAAAGTGGTTTTAAGTAAAAATAAAATCGGGAACAAATTAACTTGCACACTTGATCAATAATACTGAATATCGCTTCCATGATATTCTGCTTAGCCAGCAACACACGACTCTGTATTAACCATATAAAAAGACCATTGTAATCAAATCAATAACAGGACTGATAGACAGTAACGTTTTAACTTCATAAATCAAGTTCTAAGGACCTTGTACGTTAGAACTGGCTCATTTGATGGTATAGAATAAATGGAAAAAGAGAGCCATATTGATAAGAAAGACGCATGTGCAACAGTTAGTTAAGTTTATTCCGAAACGTTTCGCCTACACAGTAGGCTTCTTCAGTCGGGTACAGAGAAGGCAACAGAAGCAGTAGAGATGTAAAGACGATGTAATCAGTCCATCACCCATGAAGAGTTTCGCTCATAGTCTGGAACAAAACTCTCCTCCAGGCTGAGGGACTGACCACCTCAAAAATAAGTCTTCAAGGGTGATGGACTGATTACATTGTGTTTACATCTCTACTACTTCTGCTGCTTCCTCTGTACTCGACCGACAAAGCCTACTGTCCTACCTAACTGTTATATACCGTTATCAGCGACAATATTATTGGCCAAATATTTTTTTCAGCTGATGACATTTTAAATGGATATGGAAGTTGTAACCATTGATTTGTAATCTACACCTGACCAGTCATACATACGTCATACGACTTTATGGAATTCGATCCATTTCACAATTCCTTTACCAGTGATACCACCGCTGAATGTGACTTAACACAAAACGATTCTTTCTGTCTAAAAATGGGGTCTCACCAAGGATTTACGTCGTTCAAAAATACAATGCCGCTGCATGTGCCTGATCAGCCAGGTTATGATGACCTTGTGGGCATGCGGGTCGCTAGCACCAAACGCCTGCTTGACCAAGCTGTCAACAGGGAAGCCTGGAAATGAGCCCTTCACCAGCATTAAGACACTTCCCATGGAAAGGTCAAAGGTTCATAACCTTTATTAAACTTACTCAGCTCTCCACCTTTAATATCTTACCAATTACCTTTTTTTTATCTACAATTAAATTGATTACAATATTCACCGAGAAGTGCCAAATCCGCAGGGGTCACACAGCTCCTGAGGTATGGAGATAGTCAAGGCTGATTCAAGGATAAAGAGGGAAGCAATAATAACCAAGGATAAAAACAGCAATTCAGTAGCATCAAGGCATCACTTTTAAAGGTAACAATTAATTTAGTGGAGACTTGACATCTGACCTTTAAACATTTCCTTCTCCATCTCATTAATATATACCTTTGATATACCTTTGAAGAGTTTCGAGAGTTTATCTACTATCTGAGTCCGGCCATGGGCCAGGCTCGTCTGGTGCTTGCCTGGTCAACCAGGCTGTTGCTGCTGGAGGCCCGCTGCCCCACATATCCATCACAGCCTGGTTGATCTGGCACCCGATGAAGATACTTGTCCAGTTTCCTTTTGAAGGCTTCTACACTGGTTCCAGCCGTGTTTCGGATATCTTCTGGTAAGATGTTGAATAGTCTGGGACCCCGGATGTTAATACAGTGCTCCCGTATTGTCCCCACCGCACCCCTGCTCCTCACTGGGTTTATTTTACACTTTCTCCCATATCTCTCACTCCAGTAGGTTGTTATGGCAGTGTGCAGATTTGGGACCAGGCCCTCAAGTACTTTCCAAGTATATATTATCATGTATCTCTCTCTCCTCCGCTCCAATGAGTACATGTTCAAGACTTGAAGGCGTTACCAATAATTTAGATGTTTCAATGGCTCAATGTGAGCCGTAAACGATCTCTGAATTTGTTCCAGCTCTGATATTTCTCCTGCCCTGAACGGGGCCGTCAACACTGAGCAGTATTCTAAGTGAGGGAGCACTAGCGATTTAAAGTGTGTCACCATCGGCATTATTTCCCTTGTTTTGAAAGTTCTCAATACCCACCCCGTCATCTTCCTGGCTGTTGTGATCTTTGTCTTATTATGGTCTTTAAAAGACAGATCAGCAGATATAATTATTCCCAAGTCCTTTACGTGTTCCTTTCGTTCTATGTGGTTACCCTCTTGCGTTTTGTATATAGTGTTCCTTTTGAGTTCTTCATTTTTTCCATACCTAAGCAGCTGAAACTTATCACCATTGAACGTCATGTTGTTCTCCACTGCCCATTGGAAGACCCTGCTTATGTCCTCCTGTAATTTTTCAGTGTCCTCTACCGTAGTGACTTTCATGCTTATTTTAGTGTCATCTGCAAATGATGATACAAAAGTGTGCTGGGTGTTTTTATCTATGTCTGCTATGAGGATGAGAAACAGCAGAGGTGCCAGGACAGTGCCTTGGGGCACTGAGCTTTTGACCTCGCTGATGCTGGATCTTGCCCTGTTCACTACTACTTTTTGTGTTCTGTGTTAGGAACTCAAAAATCCATCTGCCTACCTTCCCCGTAATGCCTATGGCCCTCATTTTGTGCGCTATCACTCCATGATCGCATTTATCAAACGCCTTTGCAAAATCTGTGTAAATCACATCTGCGTTTTGGTCGTCCTCCAATGCCTCCGTAATTCTGTCATAATGGTTCAGCAGCTGTGACAGGCATGATCGTCCCGCTCTAAAGCCATGCTGGTTCGGGTTATGTTGGTTGTGCTGGTCCATGAACTTTGTAATCTGCCGTCTCATCACTCTTTCAAAGATTTTTATGTGAGAAGTGAGGGCTACTGGTCTGTAATTTTTAGCTAGTGCTCTACTACCTCCCTTATGCAAAACAGCTATGTCTGCACTCTTTAAGGCCTCCGGTATTTCACCTAGATCTAAGCTCTTTCTCCAAAGAATACTAAGGGCTCTTGCTAATGGTACTTTGCACTGCTTTATAAATAAAGCATTCCATGAATCTGGTCCAGGTGCTGAGTGAGTGGGCATGTTGTCCATTTCTTTTTCGAAATCTATGGGATTTGTACTAATGTCGGTTAGGTGGTCTGCGCGGCCTTCTGCTGGAGTGAAAAATATTTCTGCATTTTCTACTTTGCTGTCATTTAGTGGGATGCTGAACACTGACTCATACTGTTCTTTTAGGATTTCACTCATTTCCTGTTCATCGTCAGCATACGAATCTCCTCTCAATAATGGTCCAATTCTACAGGTAGTTCTTAGCTTGGATTTTGCATAGGAATAGAAATATTTTGGGTTTCTGGCAATATCCTGTATGGCTCTTTGTTCCCTTTGCACTTCTTCTGTCAGGTTTTTGCTCTAATCCAGTGATCTCTCGGTTAAGACTATCTCTCCTCTGTTGCAACATATTTGTGTTTTTCAACAATTCAGTAACCCGTTTTCTTCTCCTGTACCATCTCCTACGCTCTCTCTCTATATCTGATCTTCTTCTGGGTTTCCTCAATGGTACGTGCTTCATACATATCTTGTATGCTTCTGTATTCAGCTTCTCTAAGCACTGGTGGGGATTTAGGGTGCTCATGTCTGATTCCCATGATATGTCTGATAGCTCTTGGTTTATTCTTTCCCAGTCAATTCTATGGTTATTAAAATTAAACTTACTGAACATCCTGTCTCTAACATTAGTGCCGCAGTTCCCTAACCCTGAGTTAATACTAGTTTGAACTTCTATGATGTTATGATCAGAGTATATTGTTTTTGTAACTGTTATGTCTCTGATTAATTCCTCGTTGTTTGTGAATATCAAATCCAGGGTATTTTCATTTCTAGTGGGATCAATTATCTGTTGGTTTAATGAGTACTTTTCACAAAGCCTCATTAGTTCCCTGGTATGTGCCTGTTGAGCCAGGGTACTCCCAGGATATATTTCTGGTATAACATTATGTTGCCTCATCTTCCATTTTACATGAGGGAGATTAAAATCTCCAAGGTTTAAAATGTTTGGGGTTGGATTCTCTAGCCTATCCAGATAGCTATGTTTATTAAATGTTATTTTAATCTCTCACTCACAACCTTGATGCTTCCTCTACATTCTTCTATGTTTATTTGTGTTCCAGTATTCTTTACAACCTAACACTAAACTGTTCGACACTTGTATTCTTCGCGACATATTTTATTGAAGCAGTTTCTTTATACGTCACTCCTGAGGTATTTAATTTGTATTTCAAACAAAGGCTAAAAAGGACCTCAGTGTGTATGATAAAATCATTATTATACTCGTGGGGAATGAAGATAATTACGTTTGATTCAAGGGTACCTCCAGTGTCATGAATCAAGAGCCCTTCATCGTCCTTTTTAAAGGCAGGGATACAACAATGACGAGGCACTGAAACATCGCCGCATGCGGCGCACACCACCAGCAACTACGACGCCACCAATTGGACCACATTATTATTATTGTTATAAACAAAAGAAGCCCTAAACCACACAATTGGACCACAGTAATACCGCATGCGGCATACAACTTACCCATCACTATCATACCACCCGTTGACCGCCGCAGTAGCGCCGAATGCGGCAGGAGTGGTCAAGAAGGGTGTTAACGAGCGCGGGGCACGGTTAATGAGCAGTTACAGAGGCACAGCTCACGGAACATTTCCTCGATGCTACTAATTGTGGGAATTATTCGCACGCTCTATGGCCCAGTGATCATTTGGGGGCAGTTAGTGGGCACGCAACGGCGTTATGGTGGTGGTGACGACGGCGGTGGTGGTGGTGGTGACGACGGCGGTGGTGATGACGGTGGTGGCGACGGTGGTGGTGGTGGTGGGTGGTGGTGGTGGTGGTGGTGGTGGCGACGGTGGTGGTGGTGATGGTGGTGATGGTGGTGACGGTGGTGGCGACGGTGGTGGTGGTGATGGTGGTGACGGTGGTGGCGACGGTAGTGGTGGTGGTGGTAACGGTGTTGGTGGTGGTGACGACGGCGGTGGTGATGACGGTGGTGACGACGGAGGTGGTGGTGGTAACGGTGGTGGTGGTGGCGACGGTGGTGGTGACGACGGTGGTGGTGGTGGTGACGGCGGCGGGAGGAGGGGCAGCGGCGGCGGCGGAGGAGGGCAGCGGTGGCGACGGGGGCGGCGGCGGAGGAAGAGGGGGCAGTGGCGGCGGGGGCGGGGACGACATGGTAGTAGCGAGTGAAAAGTAAACAACACTGGTGATTAAAAGCGACATATATTTAGGAAAAACACTTGAGCATCTTATACTGGGGCAACGTTATCGTCACCCAGCGACTCTGTGATTGCAGTCACGAAGACACTGGATGGCGAACCGTTGCCTCAATTGTCCTAGATGTGTTTTTCCTTACAGGTGAAGGATGGGGAGCAAAGAGAGGCATATGACTGACTCTGAGTTCCTCTACTCTCGAAGCTTGGCCCAAGACTTGAATTTAATGTCGTAAACAACCTGCAGGACTACACAGCCATCACAGCCTGACTGATCTGATACCTGATGTGAGGAAGTGGAAATAGAGGAGGTGGAGCATACGAAGTTCGAAGAGGATGAGAAAGGCAAGAACAGGGAAGATAAGAATGAAGAGGAAAATGAGAACTAATACGAGGTGTGGTGTCAGGGTAATGAAAGAAGAGTCCGTGGATACTGACAGTGGTAATGTAAACAAGGAGGCAGCACCATACACATTAACGTAAGGCAGATGTTCAAAAGTTTCTTCGAAGCATATGATAGCAGAGTATGGAGGGTGGGAGGGGAGGGGGTTCTGCTGTGGCGTCGGTCTATCTCCTGTCTGGCGTCTCCTTGAAGCTCTGGTGTGCCCGCGGGGTGAGCTGCGGCCTGGACGGGTGGGAAGGTCGACACAGCAAGTCGTGATGTCTCTGATACACATCTACACTATTATTCCTACATATATGCTTATCCAGAAAGCATTCCACTAAATTATCACTCCAGGAGCAGGCAAGGTGCAAGGATTAGCTTGCTCATCCAACATATAGTGAATCCCCAGTCTCAAAGACCCAGTAGAAATAAGTCACTTTGACTGTTTGGAATATCCTAGGTAATTTACGATTTATATGATAAGTGTACTTATGTGTACCTGTGCTTAAATAAACTTATTTATTAACTACTCGTACTGCACTAATTTACGTAGGCACTACATACTACATACACACCATTTGACTTCTTTATAGACATTTAGCAATTTCTTTTTCACTCTTCATCATCCCTCCATACTCGAGGCAACGCTTCGAAACTGCTTATATCATTTCATTTACAATTATTCTTCTTCCTCAAAATACTCTACAAATTTTTTTACAAAATGCCACAGGACCAACCTGGCCCAGGGCCTGGCTGGGGAGTAGGAAAACTCTGAAGACCAATCAAAGATATGAAAGATATACCACATTCCCAAAAAACTGACTGCTGAATACCACCTATATTCGCTTATAATATATATATATATATATATATATATATTTGTATTTAATTATGATGAAAATTACAAAATATATATATATATATATATATATTGTAATTTTCATCATAATTACAGATACCAAAAATACCATTCTCTATCACTCGTTATAAATGGGGTAAATATTGAGGCCTCGATTTCTGAGAAGAGTATATTAATGTAAGCTTCCATTATTCTTGTGTTGACCAACGATGTAAATGACAGATCATGTTCTTGGATAAATAAGGTAGTATTAAAATTCATGTGTGTATTGTTTTCTAGTATATAATAAACTAGATTGTGAAACTACCCATTCCTCAGTCTTTCCATATCCCTCCCAACTTCCTCATTTTGCATCTAATTTATTACTCTTTGATTATTTGCCTCACTAAGTGTTTCACCTTTATGCAAGAGATGACTTACAGATTCTCAAAATTCCCTCCTCGGATTTCTTTTAACAGTTTCACAGATTTAGTAAAATCTGCTAATCACGTTATTTTAGCAACATCACTAAGTTTTCACTGTGACTACTAAGAAAATGGCCATACCCCCCAACTCAAAAGAAAAAACTTCCCCATCTGTCAACCTTGCTAAACTTGGTTAAAATCGCCTCCATGTTCCATTTTGAAATAAGGAAGGTAGTAGAGCACATAGCTAAAATTACAGACCAGTAGCCCTTACTTACATCATAAAAATCTTCGAAAGAATGATGAGACGTCATATTACAAACTTTATGGAACAACACAATCGACATAATCCAAACCAGCAGGGTTTTAGAACGAGACTATCATGCCTGTCACAACTGCTGAACCCACTATGACAGAATTGCGGAGGCGTTGGAAGACAACCAAAACACATATGTGATAAACACAGACTTTGCAAAGGCGTTTCACAAATGGGGTGATTCACACAAAATGAGGGCCATGGGCATTACGGAAAAGGTCGGCAGATGGATTTTCGGGTTCCTATCACAGAACACAAGAAGTTGTAGTATACACAGCAAAATCCAGCATCAGCATGGTAAAAAGCTTAGTTCCCCAAGGCACTGTCCTGCTGTTTCTCATTCTTATAGTAGACAGATAAAAACACCCGTCATAGTTTTGTATCATCATTTGCAAATAACACTAAAATAAGCATGAAAGTCACTTCGGTAGAAGACACTGAAAAATTACAGGAAGAACTACAGACTGATAGCGCTAAGTCCCATTAAAAAATTTTGAAAGGGTTCTAAAAAAGACCCCACCCATCTAGACCCCCATCAGTTAAAAAACCCAGGGCAAAGGTTTAGAGCGGGCCCCCCTGCTTCCCAAACTGGACCAATATAAAGGTCCGGATGCTCTAGAAATAACTGCAAAAACATCTAATTTAGGGAACGCAAATTCCCCTTGACGCAGGCGGGAGAACATGTTAATACTTTGGAAACCTAGGGGAATTAGAACCAAACTTCACACGATAACACCCCAGAAAGCAATAATCGGCAGACGATGAAACCCCCAAGAAAAGCAGGGTCCATAAGATAAGAGACAACAAAAAGGGCGGGCCCAAGATGTTAACCCCCCCCACCATACATAAGGGGGTTACCAACCCCCCCTGGTGTTTCAAGAAGGCGCGGACAGGCACCAAAGTCAACCTGATTAGCCGGGCTGTGGTTCGCGTCGGGTTGCGTGCGGCAAAAGAGTAACAGCCTGGTTGTCAGGCCCTGCCCCACCAGAGGCCGGTCAAGACCGGGCCGCGGGGGCGTTCCCCCCAAACCCCCAGGATACCCAGTGTCTTAGAGTGGGCAGTGGAAAATAGCCGGTGATTTTTTGGCTTGGGATGGAAAGAATAAACCCAAAAAGGAACACTATACAAAACCCCCAAAGGGTTTCAAAAGAACAAAAAAAAATTATATCAGTTGACCTTTTTTTAAAGAAATAATAAGGCAAAGGTCTCGAAACCAAGGAAGGGGTGGGAAAAGGCCTCAAGGAAATATAGTGTCAATGCTGAATTTTTAAATCCAGTCCCCCTTTTGGGAATATTGTTCAGTGTTGAGGGCCCCCCTTGGGGGGGTGGAGAAACATCAGGCTGGGCAAATACAGATATCGTTTGACCTGTATAGACCCAAAAAAAAATTGAGTACATATTTAAAGTCAAATTTATTTTGGAAAAGGAGAGAAGATAAATAAATATACCGGAAGGGTTGGGGCCGGCCCCAAATCTGCACACTGCCAAAAACATACGGAGTGAAATAGGGGGAAGGCAAGAAAACCAGTGAAAAGGGGGGGTTTAGTGAGCACAATAAGGGCCCTGTATTTTTCTTCCCCCCAGTTATTAACATCTTGGAAAACGAAACACTGGGGGAATGTAGAAGTTGAAGTCTGGTGCCAGATCAACCGGTTTAGGATTTGGGGCCTTAGCAGCAACAGTCTGGTTGACCAAAAATCCCAGAACCGGCCCATGGGGGCCCGGGAAAAAAAAACCCGGAACTCAAAAAGGTATAAAAAAGGAAAAGTACATTACCAAATAGTAAACCCCAAAACCCCCTAAATAAAAAAATTACCATATAGCTTTATTTTGTATTAAATTTATTAAAATGCACATAATTTTAAAAAAAAAAACTGACTATCCAAGTACAAAAAGGATATTATTTATCCCCCAGACTTAAAATAAACCCATTAAAAACTATTAAACCCTTTTTCATATATATGGGGTTTTGACATATATTTTTACATTTAATTTTTGAGTAAACATAAATAGACTTAGACATATACACTAATTTTTTTGAGGGGGATGAGACTCGTCCCCCTTCGATATTGTTGAGCCAAAAAAATTTTTTAAAAAGGAAGGGGGTTGGGGATTCATCCCGCATATAAAATCAAAAAGTTCAAACATGTATTTTATCTTTGAAAAAAGCAGGGGGAGGAGTGATCTTCTCAAAATAAATCGGGGGAAAAACCCTTTCACTCTTTCCGCCCACCCACCCAATGAAAATGTGGCCCAAAAAAACTTTTTTGGCAAAATCCTCCCCAGCGGATTTAAACGCGACAGTCTGCCGAGCACAGCTGCCGGGATCCCCGGGGCCCGGTGGGGGGGATCCTGGATCTTCACCGTGTACCGGATCTTTTTGGAGTTTTCTTGCTCTCAAGACCGGCCTTCCGGGAATGTTTAGTCACCTTGTAGTTCTGTTGGCAGACCGCCGCCCAAAGCCATCACAGCCTGGTTATGATTGGAAAAAGTGATCCAGTTTTCTCAGAATATTTATACACTTGTTCCGGCATTATTTTCTATCCCGGAAGCAGGTTGAAAATCGAGGCCCAAAGATGTTGACACTGTGTTGTTGCTGTGTTTTACAATAAAAAAAAAAGTCCTTTATAGCAATGTTCTATTTGGGGGCAGACCGTCCCGCATTTTCAATTTTATGTTGTCTATCTCTCTCCCCCTTTTTCTGAGAAGATTCCCGTTATTTGAGACATTTCCCCTAGTTTAATTAAATGATAAAATTGGTTTTGCAAAAGGGAAAAGTATCTTTTCCCGCTTGTTATTTTCTTGTTTTAAAGTTTCATTTCCCCGTCATTTTTCTAACAAAAAAAATGGTTTTTTTTTCTTAAACAGATAACAGCTGATCATTTTTTTTAGGGTTTTTTTTTCCCAAAACAAGGGGAAAAAATTGAACCCCATTTTTTAGGGAAAGGGGAAAAATTCTACTAAACTATCATTGTTCCACCATTGAAGACTGTAAACAATTTTTATTTACGAATAGTGAGGCGACCGTATGTGAGGGGCCGTTTTGGGGGGGCCGTTTGGGAGAGGGGCCCTTTCGGAGGGCCTTTTTGGGGAGGGGCCGGGGAGGGCCCCTTTTGGGGGAGGGCCGTTTAGTAGAGAGCCGTTTGACGGAGAGGGCCGGGCGGAAGGCCGTTTGGAAGGGCCTTTGGGGGGAAAAAGTTTGGGGAAGGGGGTTTTTGGGGGAGGGCCGTTTGGCGGGGGGCCTTTGGAGAGAGGGCCGTTTGGCGGGGGCCGTTTTTTAGAAGGGCCGTTTGGGGAGGGCGTTTGGCGGAGAGAGCCCTTTTTTGGGGACGGGCCCTTTGGGGAAGGGTTTGGGAGAGGGGGGCGGGGGGGGGGTTTGGGGAAGGGGGTTTGGGGGAGGGCCGGTTGGTAAGAGGCCCGGGGGAAGGCCCTTTCGGAGGGGGCGGTAGAGGGGGCCCTTTGGCGGGAAAAACCGCTTGGGGGAGGGCCGTTTGGGGAAAGGGGTTTGGGGAAGGGGCCCTTTTGGGGAGAGGCCTTTCGGAAGAGCCGTTTCGGAA